>PVJA010025233.1:0-30995 GCA_004027025.1 Myocastor coypus
AAAAAAAAAAAAAAAAAAAAAAAAAAAAAAAAAGTGTGTGTATGTGTTGGGGGAATAATTTTCTGTTTTAATTCTAATTTGTACTCTCTTTAAAAAATAAAAAACTAAAAATGAAAATAAATTTTTTAAATGTAAATTTGAATATAAAAAAGCGGGGCGAATAGAGTTGTCCTAGGCGATGCTACTCGCACACAAAACACAGAAAGCCGCAAACAATCCTGTTGCTCCGTCCATCCCTACATGCTTCCCATCCCTAAGGTTCTACAAATCTATTTGTTTTTTTGTTTGTTTGTTTTGTTTTATTTTGTTTTCATTTCTCTTAAACCTCATTTATTTGTTTGTGTTATGGCTGGCTCAGCCCGCCCTGGGGTGGGGGTGCGCAGCACGTGGTGCCAGGGATCGAGGAGCTGTCGCAGCGCTGGCCTGAAGTTTCCTCCGCAGGCGCCTTAGACCACTGAGCCATCTCTCTGGCCCTCTATTTGTTTTTAATTGCGCAGATTTGCACGGTTGAGTCAATTATCCGCAGATCTTTGGGCTTCTGCAGGGTAGGGAGAGGTTGGGAGACTCCCACAGTTCTCTGGATACCCACGTTGTGGAACCAAGTGCGTGTTTCCTGTGTTCTTTAAAACTGGCAACAGGCGTGGCATAACCTGATGAGCGTAATGCCAGCGCACGGGTGCTCTGATTTATGCTGGGGAGCAGGTGACGTGTAAATCAAATCTCTGGGGCAACAGTGGCTAGCTGTTACCCCCGAGCTCAGGCAACCATGCGTGGGTCCCTTTCCTATTGATCTAGCAACCACTATGCCAGGGATGTGTGCAGTTTATCATTCCATCAGCCCGCGAATGGACCAAGAATTTCTGCATGCCTCAAGAAAACACAGCTTACGTCTTGTTTCTGAAACACAGTATTTTCCACATGGTTAACTTACCACACTGGGCATCTGAGCAGGCCCCTGGGACTTTGCAGTGAGGAAAACAGAAAGGACGGAGATGTCAAGAAGGGAGGAAATGGAGAACCCGTGGGCTTAGCATGGACTTTCTTAACTCCAGCTTCTGCGTCGTTACTGTACCGCACCTAGCCATATGTCTTGCCACCGTCCCATCCTGCACACAGTTACATCATCCTTCAAATCCACACCGGATTTAAAAAACTGCCCAATGAAGCACCTTGTGAACATCATTCAAAAAATTCTGTGGTAAGCACTGCTGCATATCAAAAGCACAAGATTCATTTTATTATATTTATTTTCCAGGCATCTGATTCTGCTTTGGATGCTATTTTGTTGTTATTATCATTGAAAAATAAAGGCCTATGTTTATGCTTCGTTGAGATGGAAATTGTGTTTGACTTACTCATTATCTCTTCCTGCCACACCCACAAACGTGCAAGGCCCAAGAAACGGACCTAAATATTTTCCTCTACATACACATGTTGACACAGAGTAGTAGGGAAGTGTGAGTGAACAAATGAGTTGGAATCCCTTGCTCTCAAGAAATTATCAATTTGAAATTAATAACATGCTGCACATGCTGAAAATAAGAAAAGATGTAATTGTACGTGTGAGCTTTCCTTCAGATTTCTCCCAAGAGATTCAAGAGTGAGCATCATTTCCATAGCACACAATAGAGTAATTTTGTTTCCGTGTAATGTAGCAGCACTGGAGCAGGGAGTGTGCTATCTCTGGGAGCAGAAATAGTAATGTCAACCTCTGCTTTATTTATTTTTTTGTTATTTTTCCTACTCAGTATTTATAAAATGCTCATTTGGGAAATTAAGTTGGCCTTGCTGCATGTTACAAAATTAAACTGGCTATATCCTAATTTTCATGATTTGTTATCAGTTATGAAATAAAGCTTGTCTATCTGTAAAGGTGAAAGTTATAGGTCACTTGAGACTCCTAAAAAAATAGCTAATAAGAAATCATGCCTGGGGTTAATGCTTCACGAGGATCATGTCTATTGTTTTGAAAGGATTATTGTTCATTTCAATAATAGCTACAGTTTGTGGAGGACAGTTACTAAAGTACTTTGATACAGTCTCAAATGATATGTGACTTGGATACATTAGTTCTAGAAGAGGTGGCTGTAAATAAACTGGAGAAAACAGCATGATTTGACGAGAAGAATTTGTTTTTCTTTAAGAACTTATTGTATCTATTAAGGATAAATACTTATGTGTCTACTTTTTATATTATAGTAAATTTAAGCTCTTAGAAGATGTGGAGTCATTTCTGTGTATTATCCAAATATTTTTATGGTGCTCATTGTTTTATTAATTTTTTTTTGGAGTACTAATAGTTTGTCATATTTTAGGATTCAGAAATCAGGAACTAATTTCTAATTGTAAAATGCCCACAATTATTTTTTTATGGAACACATGCTTTTCTTGATATGCTAACCAAGAATTTTGTGTGTATTGCATCTTTTCTTTAAATAAGTCCGTGATAATTTAGAGCATCTAAGCAATACGTTTCGGCTTCCAATGAACACAAAGCTCCTGAAGTTACACTCTTATCTCCCTTTGATAACTTGTCAAAATGTGAAGCAGCCACTGACCTCCAGAGAGAATGGACAATTCTTTTTAAATGTTAACATTTTACACTGGAAATTCATAGACTTGCATGTGACATGCATGCATAGAGTCATATGATGGCATTGCATGCACATTTGTGCAACAGATACTTGGAAGCCCTGGGTGCCTACAGGTTGTACCCCATCTTAGCAGTGTGCTCTAGGCAAGACATTTGATCTTTTCATTTTTGCTTTCTTGATCTGTAAAAGAAAATGTTTTAACTAGCAGCTCTGAAGCACACCTTAAGCTCTGAATACTGATGACATTTATCATTAGCATGTGCATATTAAAGACGTTTGAAAAGGCAATCATTTTTACCTTGAGAAAAATTCAATAGTCATAGGTGTAGTTTGTCTGCCATATTAGACAAATAGGGGGAAAAAAAAAGAACAAGACAGTATTGATAAAATTTTTCATCTTTATCTGATATATTGTCTCTCTGTAAGTATTATATAATTATATTTGATTCTTTTAAAAAATATTCTAGGTGTGTTACATTTAAATAATCGATCTTTATCTACTTTTATTATATAAAAATATATGAAAAGGAGACAATGTAGTTTTCTTCAGAGCCATGCTGTTTTATCATGTCAGTTCACAAACAAGCTGCATGATTTGTCTTCTGAAGCTCAAAACATCTCTCAAGCAATAACACTGATAAGCTTCCTCTGGTAGTATTTTTGAAGAGTTTCGTCATTTGCTATCTAATTTTCGTGATTAATATTTTAAATGTGGGTCTAAGTCTAAATATAGCTTCACATTTATCTGGAAATGAAAGGAAGATTAGTTAATTATTTTTGGTATGTTTTTGAATAGTCCTTAAAATGAGCATTTAGAAAAGGTTGAAAGCACAAGTCCAGAATCATAAGTTAACATTTTGATTAACATACTGTTCCCACACCCATGTTCCCATTCTTACTTCCAATTTTAAAATTATGTCATCTAGGGTGTAATAAAATAAATAAATAAATAAATAAATAAATAAATACTTTCCTTCCAGGAAATATTATATTTGGGAAGGAAGGTCTGCAGGGTGTTCAGGGTCTCACTACTAGATCAGATTCATAGTGATCCACCTGTTTACAGCTTCCCAAGAGCTGAGATTACAGGCAAATGCCACCTGCCCAAGTCTCAATTGCCATCTCAGCATGTCCTGAGGGTGAAGCCAGCATGGCAGCTCCAGGAATCAAAACTTCAAGCCCTGCATCTTCTTGCAGGTGCTTTTATCAGCTAAGCTGTTTGGCCATATATATATATACCATATATATATATATATATATATATATATATATATATATATACACCATATATATATATATATACCATATATATACCATATATATATATACCATATATATACCATATATATATATATATATATATATATATATATATATATATATATACCTTCATTATTCAAGCTGAAATTTAATGAAGAAAGTAAAAATTCCACCTAAGAAAACCCAAAAGTGTAGAAAGACTCAGGATCATAGTAGTAAGAAATCGCAAAATTTGTGTGCGTGAGATGGCAATAATCCATCGTTACTGCAAATGTCTGAAATTAAGTTGACTGGGTTGACTTCTGACATTCGTAATCTTCAAATATTCTAACCTATTCCTAATTTTTAAATCTTCCAGAAAGGCTTCTCCAGTATTTTATGATGTGTCAGATATTATCCTAAGCTCTAAGTTTAAAGAGGTGAAAATTATTATCACTGCTTTCAAGAGATCACAGTGCAGTTGTAGATCTACGCAATTAAACAATTATGATGATGTACGGTGGTAATTTCTACATTAGAAGTAAAAGTAGAACAGCCTGCGGATGTAATTAAGAATGAAACAGCCCGTGAAGGGAGAGGAGAGATTAAGAATTGTGAGAGAGGCCTTTGCAGTTGAGGAGGCGTTTGAAGGGAGCTGTGGAAAATGAAGGGAGATAATTGTGAGAAAAGAGAGAATGGTTGCGATTGACTCAGATGTTAAGGTAGAGAATGAAACTGAGCTCTAACAGGACATGTTTGCACTTTACCTGAAGTATCTAGACAGAGACCAACGGGACAACTGAGGCTGGAGATATGACCTGATAGCTGCGAAGGGAGTTAATGGCAGAGACTCGCCCTAGAGACATATGTAGAGGTTGGAGGTGGTAAAAGAATACATGTGAGAGATATTTAGAAGAAACAATAATGGAAATCCTTGACCAGCTGAATGTGAGAGCATGAAGGAAAGGGATGCCGCAGTTGATTCTTGAGTTCTGGCTTGAAGGAAAAGGATGGTAGTGAGGGGTAAGTGAGAGGCCATCCATGATCTAGAAGAAAAGAAGAATGAGGAGGAGGGGAAACGCTTGCTAAGAAAGCCTGACAGAAGTCTAGACTTTGATAGAAATTTGAGGATATGTACATTCAAGGGCAAAGTGTATGCACTAATAATTTTAAAAGGTCAAAATTAAGATTGGGTTCTCTAGGAATTTTGATTCAATGCTGGTTAAGAATAGAAACAGGCTCAGAAAAGGCAAAAGCTTTATCTGCGTGGTGCTTGGGAGATTTGCATGATGGAGGTGGTGTGCTCTAGCAAGACACGTCCAGAGGGAGCAGGGCCAGCTTACCACCCAGAAGGTGACAAGACAAGGGAACTCTTGAGAGAGATGGGGAAATGGAAAGAGAACATCACATATCTGGGGGGCATTGCTAAGCAGTAAGGGAGGGAGCCTCAGAGTCAGAGAGCTTTCAGAGACAGCAGTGGTTCGGTGTCTTTTATAGCGGTAGGAATTGTCTTATCTATGATTAGCAGAGTATCACTGGAGTTTTTCAGGATACATAAGGTAGATAGGTAATAAATAGAAAGACGTATTTGGCAATTTTAAAACAATTCCATGTCCAGAATGTCAGTTGGTGTCACCTGGTGTGGAGCTACTAGACCTAGCCCCATGAAAAGAGGGTAAACAAGTAGGGAATCAGTGCAGGGTAATGCAGAGAGGCTCTCTTTAACCATCTAGGTAACAGGATCCTAGACAGAGAACAGCATGGAGAGAGTAAATCCTTCAAAAGAAGACTTAATGAGAAAATCCCTGATGTGTGGAGTTAGTGAAGTCGAAGGAAAATGAGATGCCAGAAAGAGGGGATGGTGAAGAGGACCCAGTACAGTAAATTAACGAATAAATACGTTAAATTGTGACTGCAGTTCACTGGCTTTGTTCATAGCTATCCTGGGCAGAATCCATTTCATGGGGGCCATATTTGAGTAGAAGCTGAGAGAAGACGAAATAGAGTTTACCTTTGGAGAGATTAACCAGGAAAGAGAAGGCAGCTAGAAAACATTTGACATGGATGAGGGAATCACTATGATAAAGAGATGAGGAATTTAGTTTTTGCTTTTATTGTAATGCTGACACCCCTAAAACAGAGTAAGTCATAGCTGGGCGTGATGGCGCACGCCTGTAGTCCCACAACTCAGGGAGGCTGAGGCAGGAGGATCAGTGTGAGTTTGAGACCAGCATGGGCTACAAAAGTGAGCTCAAGACCAGCCTGAACTGCATAGTGAGACCCTGTCTCAAAAAGACAATAAATAAACAAATAAATAAATAAATAAATAAATATAAAAAAAATAAAACAGTAAGTCAGTAAATAAGTGGATGTCAATGTATTATTGTCTAATGAACCACAAACCTTAGTGAAGTACAATTCATAGCTTTTATGTTCTCCATTTGATGGATTCTGCAGGACAGCACCTCTAGAGAGTAGAGGGAGGATGGCTTGACCTTGTCCCACAGTATTTCAGATGCTACTGGAAAATTCAGACACTAGCTTGGCTCACAGTCTGGAGACTGAAACAAGTATTTAACAAGGATATGATAGCTATAGAAGAAATCCATGCTGGTCTTCACTTGCTTGAAAGAAGAGGACTCACCGGAAACTGGAGGAATGAAGTAGGTGGCAGGGGAAGAAGTGAGATACTGCACAATAATCTAGAAGAGAAGGCTGGGAATCACAACACCAGGGATTTGTTTTAAATGTCTAGTCTGGGAGTTGCAATGTTCGCTCCAATATGCTGTGCTCAGGGAGAGGTAGCTAAATGATATCTTGAATTCAAAAGAATCAGGTATTGTAGGAGTTTTGGGGTAGCTGGATAATTTCTAGATTTGTATTCATCCAGGGGAAAAAACAATGGTAGACTGCAAAGGAATGAAGAGAGTACTCATCTTAGCAAAATAATAACCAGGAGGACCTGTATCTGTTTCAATTATCATCATCATCATCACCATGATAATGATGATGATGATGATGATGATGATGATGATGGTTTACATAAGGAATCTTTTTCTTTAGCAAAAATTGTGCTGTCACAGTTTTATACCTTAAGCTAAGTCTTTCTGTTAAGATTTGATATTTGAAATGTGTTATGCATGAGTCTAACAATAAATCAGAGACCTTGAGGAAGGGTCCAGAAAAGATAAACAATTAAAGATGTTCGTTGTAGGTGATACTCACACTTTCCTTCTCACCAGTTATTCTTACACTGTCTGTTGGCTTGACTCAGCCCCATGATATTTGGGGTTCTGCTGAGAAGTCTCAAGGGATAAGCTTGACTCAGAGTCTAGGCCTAAAACAGCCACTTAGAGGATCTTCTGCCAAAACCACGGTTATGAGACTTATGGGAGAAATCCACGCTGCACTTTGCATCCATTTTCTTTGGTGAAGATATAATTTTAATAATTATTAAAACAATGACAGGAACAACAGCAGAACTTTTCATTACGTCATACAGTATATAATGCCGCATTCTTTTGTAAGATAACGTTGTGTTTTTGTTGACTGTCTAAAGGTTGTCTGACAACATGCACCTGCGGATAAAGTATGAATATTTGCTAAATCATTTTAAGGCTTTCATTTTCTAGAGTATTATTCTGACAGTCGAAAAACACCCTGACTGTGTCATCTAAGTGACCAAATACAAATTTTATTGAAGTGCATCCTCATTCCAAATCAAGAAGAAATCTACAGAAAAGACTGACTTCCACACATGAGACACAAGGGACTTGCCTTTCTAAGGACTTGTGTAATTACATTTTTGCTAAATTAATTGTTATTTCTTTCTGGTGCTTAATTCTCTCAAAGAAAAACAAAGGAATAAAACAATTATATTGACTCTCTTTTGTTACACACCTTAATTTATTGGCCTATCCCTTTTCTTTCTTTTTCTTCTCTTCTCTCTCCCTCTCTTTTTTTCTACCCTCCCTCTCTTTAGCCACTGCTGATTTAAGAAAAACTTCCCTGCTCCCTATTATCTATCTTTTATTTTGCACTGTACTTATTATTTGGGTTTCTCGTGCCAGAACAACCAAGAGATATTTAAGCTAATGTGTCTGGTTTATTTGTTTATTTGTATTTATTTATGTTTGGTGGGACCAGGGTTCAAACTCACGACCTTGCACTTGCCAGGCAGGCACTTGTGGCATGGAGTTATCTCCCTGGTCCCCCTTATGTGTCTAGTTTATTTCACCTAACATTATAGTTTCAGGCTACCTCAATATTCTTACAAATGATTCAAGTTTATTTTTGTTTATGGCAGAGTAGTACTCCATTATACATACATATATATATATATATATATATATATATATATATATATTCCATATTTTCTTTACCAGCTTTTCTGTTCGCGGACCTGTAGGCTGCTTCCAATATTTACCTACTGACTATTTATGACCAAATTTAATCCAAGGTATCTCATTATTTATAACTGATGATATGCCACTGACCTACTGAAATCTTTTCTTTTAAGCTCTCAAAAAGCAATCTTATTTCATAAAATCGCTTTGCATTCAGATTTTCCATGCAATCAATTCAGAAGGAAAGTCCCCAGAAGAGAGCAACTTTGGCCACCCAAGTAGTTCCTGCAACGGGGGAGCTGCTTCACCAGCAAGCTGCACTCAGTTCTACCCCGGAGGGCTCCTTCTTTGTCACTGTCATCTCTGTTCCACTTTTCATGTGGAGTTTCTCCTTTCTTTTGTATGCTAATTTACCTTTGCCAAGGAGGAGTGGCATTTCATGAACCTTAGCCCTTACAGCAGAAATTCATTAGGAGACTAATAATGTGATTACAACATTTATGTTCTAGCAGCAAACGCAGTGATGCACTTTTACGTAAACAGTCATTGAATCATGAAATTTAAAGGCTGAGCCTGACTATAAAAATATTCCAGTTTTCAGATGACAAACGGAGGTTGGCTTAGATTTAATGAGTCAATTCCACCCTTCAGTTTAAATAACAGAGTAAGATGGTTGCTCAAGAGGACACAAGGTAGATCATTAAGTTAATTATCTCAGTCATTATCTCAAGCTGCTGTGAAATGTCCGTAAGAAATGCACAGAATTCTAAAATAAAATCTCTGCCCCAGCACAAACATATGTGACCTAAGAAAAGGAAAACAGGGCCAGCCAAATAGCTCCGTGGATTAAAGTACCTGCAAGCAGGTGCAGGAGCTAGGGCCTCAATCCCCAGGCCTGCCTTGCAGGCCCCAACCCCAGGGCACACTGGGACAGCAGTTGACCCTGAGTGTGGTGGCACATGCCTGTAATCCCAGCACTTGGGAGACTGAAAAGAGGAGCATCACTACAAATCCAATCTACATAGTGAGACCCTGTAGACCCTGTAATATATATGAAATGGCATTTGTGCAAGCCTTAGTGATTATATGCATTTATTAATATTCCTGGAAAATATACAACATAAATTATCTGAGTACAAATTATATTCTAAACTCCACATTATTTGCTGATATGACAAAAGCTTTTACAGAAAAATATATTCCCACTAGAGAACTAAATTATTCCATTTATAATTATTGCAGGAGGCTAAAGCTAATCTAGGTGGTGATCAGTCTCTAGGGAAGGTTTCCTTCCAGGAACATAGTGTAGATAGAATTAGTAGGAACACAAACATAAATGAGCAAGTGATTGGTCTTTACAAGAACTGAAATTCTTGGGCCCGGCAGGATGGCTCAGTGCTCTAAAGCGCCTGCTTAGGAAAGCTTGGGGGCTTCAAGGACCACGGTTCGATCCCCGGCACCACATGCTGGGCCAGCCCTGCCCTGAGGGCAGGCTGAGCCGGCCATAAAAATAAATAAACAAACAAAAGTTCTGAAACAAGAAAAAAATAAAATAAAATAAAATATTAAAAAAAAACAAGAACTGGAATTCTCAAATTGTGTTTTTCACCCTTAGTGTGTGTATTAGTACATACGTGCACATGCATATGGGTGAGTTCTCTCTCACACACACATACACACACAAATCATATCAGTTGGGATCTGGTATTTTACTTTAACTATCAGTAGAGTTTTTTAAAAAGCATATTCATATCCACTGCTATCTGCTTATACTGTAATCATGCAGTTCCTTATCATAATCTATTCCCAACTAATAAAACAGGTCATGTGACAAATATTGTAGAAGATTTTCTAAGGAGAAACAAAATGTGTACATCACCATTTATATCGATAAATAATCTTTTAATTTAAAAAAATGCTTCATTTATTTGTTAGAATCTTGCTACACAGCTCAGACTCCTAGTGATCCCCCTAGCTCATCCTCCCCAGAGCTGCAATTACAAATGTGCTCCACCACACCCAGTCTTGGCTGCCAGCACAGCACACCCGGGATTCCGGGGCAGGCACTGCATAGGGTGTCAGGAATCAAACCTGTATCATTTCGCTTGTCAGTCAGGTGCTTAGACCACCAAGCTATCTCCCCAGCATCAATAAATAATCTTATATTGAACTTTAATGATTATTCATGCTACCAAGCCAAAGCCAAATTTGTTGGGATGCAGGCGATTCCATGTTTTAGGGCTTTATTTTGCTTTTGCTTTGAAGGCACAAGATGATTGTGGTTGTTTTGTAACAAAACCTTTATGCCCGTCTTAGGTAGTGCTCCTGTCTTTATTAGGAAGGCTTTTTTGCTTTTGACAGTTTGATTTGTTAGACGTTCTAGACATTGACATTAGCAAATCATTGGGGAGGGGGGTGAATTCATTGTGCAACTTTGCAGAACTTTGAGTTTTTAAACAAGACTGGCACCCAGCAAGGTCTGAGATCTGTATCCATAAGGAGCCTAAATCAAGTAGGTTTGCACCACACCGGCCCTCTCAGTGAATCCATTCTTAGTAATGCTCCCTAGGTGAAGCCGAAAGGAAATTGGGTGGACTCCAGTCCCTATAATTGCATGAACATCAGAGAAATGTTCACCTCCACCTGTTCACCCCCTAAAACTATGAAGAGCACCTAGATGCTGGGGACAGGTGACTCAATATATTTTCTCAGTAGACACGAGGGAGGGCTTGAAGGCCAGGCTCCGACATCAGACATTCGCTGCTCTGGCTTTTTCAAGGCCTTTCTGTTCACTGTGAAACTAAAAACATATTAAATTCTCCGTAGCGGCGTGAGAAAGAGCTAAGGGTCACAAAAGAGAACAGAAACACTCGCTGCAGGCTCTGCTGGGAATGACAGATCTCGCCTTCGCGTAAATAATGGCTCCTCTCATTCTGGAGTTAGGCTTAGGCCAGAGGGCTCGGCTGAGAACGGCTTCGGCCACCAGATGGCACTGACCTGCAAACAAAGGAGGAATCACAGTGGCACCGACTTTTTAAAAAGCGTTGTGAAACCGCGTCGTCTTCCCGGAGTCAAGGACTCTGTGGGGATGGAAGCTCACTTTCCTCCGCTCGCTAGGCGCGACCGTGTCACTACGTGCGGTGCAGGTTAATTGCGTGGCTTTCCACAATTCTTAGGCCCCGCGTCCTCGAGGTGAATCTCCCCGGGGGAGGTGTGGGGTGTGGGGAGCACCACTGCTCCTGGGGCGCCGTCATGTGATCCCGGGATGAGGTGGAGTTCGGCTTTAAGGGGGCGTCTCTTCCTATCTTCTCCAATCTTTAGGGTTCGAGCCGGAGAAATAGCAGCGGATCTTTGCAGCTCTGCAGGCTCCCTCCGAGAGAGCACCGAGCCCGCTTCAACGAATGGGCAAGAGCAACGGATTCGAAGGAGGGTAAGTTTCAGGCTTTTTAAAGGGACTTCTGAGGAATCTCTCCTTGAAGAAGAGGCGATGAGAGAGGAGAGGAGAAGATGTGCCTTCCAGAAACTAGGTTGCAGCGGGGAGCAGCCCTCCGCCTCTCCCCAGAGCCCACGGCTGGGCAGGTGCCGGACGCGCCAGATGTGCGGCAGGTGGGGGGCGCGCCAGATGTGCGGGCAGCTGCGGGTCCTGCCTGGTGGAACGGGAGACCGCGCACGGCGAGCGGCGCCTTGCCCGGGTCCGCGCGCCCCCGCTGCCTGCTGCCGCGGGCTTGCCGAGGGGACTCCGGGTCTCTCTTCCCCAAAGCTCCAAAAAAGCCCGGGAAGCGAGAGGCCACGCTCGCTCTTCCCCGCGCTTCGCTGTCTTTACATTTTTCTGGACCCGCTGTCCTCGGGCGGGAGTTTTCCTGGATTCTTAAGCTGGCACGCGCCGGGAAGGGTGGTGCGACGGCCCACCCGCCTGCCCTCGTCTGTGCGCGGCGGGTGAAGGTGCAGACTGGCCCCGGGCGCAGACAGCTCCCCACTTTCCCAGGCTGGACTTGAACCCAGATGCCCCTACGCCGAGCTCTTCAACTTGTCCCTGCGCCCGGGCAGACACCCAAACCTTCTGCTCCTGTTTCTGACTTGTAATCGTAGAATTCTTTAGCTTCTTTTGGAATGGCCAGCGATGGTCCGTGCTGGTTTGGGAGAGCAGAGGGCGACCCTAGAAGAGCGTGGCTTATCTCGGTGTCCCGGGGATCCCCGGGGAGAACGGAGAGACTGGGCTAACAAGAGGGAGAGTAGACGTCGTGTGCTTGCTTGTTTGGTCCTTGCTGTTTTGCCAGTCTCTTGTGATCTCGGGTAGGGAGGTTTACGGGGAGTCGGTGGGTGCCTCTGTACGGGTAGGGGATGAACAACTGAAGAGATTCGGGTAACTCATAGCATGGTAAAACAGGCAGGAAAGCACTCCCGCTGGAACTGTGACAGAATACATCTCCTTGCATTCTTTGGTAACTCCTGGAGCAAGAGAAAACGCAGCAGAGGTATATGTTGTCTTCCTTCCTTGCTTCCTTCCGCCCTTCCTTCCTCCCTCCCTCCTTCCCTTCCTTTCTTCTACTCTCCTTCTGTCTCCGCCTCTCCCTGTCTCTGTCTGTATTTTGGGCTCTGTCACTCTCCCTCTTGGCTCTCAGGGATGTATCGCGCCCACCTGGATCCTAGGCAAAAGGTAACTCCTGAGGTGCTACACGCAGGCAGGTGGGGCAAGCGCAGAGCCAGCCTTCCAGGACTGGGGCTGAAGAACAGTACCGCGGTCTTCCACAGGTTCCTTGGTGAAGTAAGAGACAGAGAAAGCTGTTGAGCCCAAGTACACACCCATCGCTAAAAGCATGGCCATTACCTTATTAGTCTTTCCTCAGGTCTTAAGGCAGGGGTCTGTCTGTTGAACAAGTTCTTCCCCTGTGCAGGGAAGGACGGG
The DNA here is from genome assembly GCA_004027025.1 of Myocastor coypus. Lineage (NCBI taxonomy): Eukaryota > Metazoa > Chordata > Mammalia > Rodentia > Myocastoridae > Myocastor > Myocastor coypus. The sequence continues at coordinate 13,086 of PVJA010025233.1, forward strand.
AGGGTTACATAACTCCTTTAGATAAGCTAGCAGTAAGTTTAAGAAGCTGTATGCAACGTTCACATTTCACCTGTATCTTCCCAAACAAAAGAGATGAACAGTCCTCAGTATTTAAAAAAAAAAAAAAAATTTAAAATATTGCAGTACTTTATGGCCAGAGAGCTGTCTTTTTCAACAGGAAGAATACTGTGAACTAAAGGCAGAGATGGCTCAGAATTCTAATTGAAAATAAGGACAAGAAGATTTCCTCCTGCAAAGGGACTCATTGGCCAACTGGTGGTGTAGGTGGTATCTCTATTTCGCCTTTGTCCATGACACTTCTACTGAGATTTAATAACATTAAATTTTTGCAATGTCTGTACTCGTCGAGTTTATTTTGAAGGTTTATATTGGTATAGTAAATACCAAATTGTTTCCTTTTGCAAGGGTAAGGTGTGTGAAGTCTATTACTACTGTTATTTGACAACCATTCTTTATTAAAATTATACGAAGGTCACGTGAAAATATATACTTTATTGAATGCTGATCTATTTTATCCAACTGTAATGCACTTAGCAAAAGAGGACTTGAAACATTTTTTTAAACTAAAGATTACATTTTCTGTATAGATAAGTTGACTTCTACTTAGTAGAAATACAATTGTGCCTCACGTGTCTATCAAATAGAATTTCAAAGGTATCAGAGTCTTAGTATATTTGCCTGCATTTATCTGTAAGAATTCTGCCTTTATAGTCCATATAGTAAAATAATTTGATAGGTATTTTCATGAATATCCATAGCTATGAAAGTAAATCCATGAACATAAAACTTGTTTGCTTCGGTTACCCTGTGAATCCCTTGGTCTATACCCATATCACCGTCTGCCTGGATTTTTCACTAGCCTACTCATGAGTCTCCCTGATTCTACTTCCTCGCTTAAACATGTTGAATGTGGCAGCTAGAGTAACAACGTTAAAGTGAAAGTCCTAAAACTTTATGCGGTGGCCAGGTACTCTCCAGCGGCCTCTCCTCCAGGTAAGCCGGGGAGGATCCCACCTCCATAATGTCCTCCTGCACCATCTGTTCTGGCCCTTCAGGTTCCCCAGCTAGTTTCTTGCTAATTTCTCCCACACTTGTTCCTCTTTTCCTTGCTCCTTAGTATACCTGATATATGCTCCTCTGGTATTTGGGATTTTGGCATTGTTCTTTTGATGTTGAATACAGTCCATGAAGTAGCCGTATGACTTCCTTGTGCACCACTCTTTGGTCTGACTTACAAGTCATCTTCTCAGGCCATCAGAGGCCTCTCCTTAGCCCAGTAATAAACTGCAATTCTCAACACTACCCGTCTTCCTTCCCTGCTTTCTTGTTGGCCACCACACTTGTTATCACCTGGCATGGTGCGTCTTTCACTTTATTTTTCTTGTCTTTTTCTGCCCACTATACTAGCAACACAATGCACAGGTCACTGTTCTATGCTAAAGCAAAGACTGTCACAAACTAGGTGTTTTTTATTTTTATTTATTTTTTTTAAAGTTCTTTTTAAAATTTTATTTATTTATTTATTTATTTATTTCTTGTTTCAGAACCTTTATTTCTTTATGCATTCATTTTTATGGCCGGCCCAGCCCACCCCGAGGGCAGGGCTGGCGCAGCATGTGGTGCCAGGGATCAAACCGAGGTCCCTGAAGCCACCGAAGCTTTCCCAAGCAGGCGCTTTAGACCACTGAGCCATCCCGCCAGGCCCCTAGGTGTTTTTTAAAAATACATATTGGAGATGTGAATATTCTTTCACAAAGAGTTCCTTTTTGTAATCTAAAGTACTGTTTTCCTTATCTACCTAACCTTATAGAATAACTACTGTAATGAATATTCATGTTGCGTTTTTAATGTTTTCAAGGTACTATGAAGCATGAACAATGCCTACCTTAAAGACGTCCTATTAAAAAGGATGGGAGCCAGTTAAGAATTCAGGAAACTAAGTAGTGCTTTGAGGGATGGGGAGGATGTGGATTGATGGTGAAATGGAAAGAAGAGCCACGGAGGAGAATGACAGTGACGGAAATGACGTTGCGCTGGTTAGACTGAATTGGTTAGTGTGCCTAGGACAGAATTCACACTGGGGCTGTGAGAGTGTGGAGGAGAGAGAAGGTGTGCAAAGAGGTTTACACGTCAGGCTAAAGAAGGACAATAATCCATCCTCGAGTATCACGTGGTGAAACGCCATGAGGAGCCCTGAGACAATGAGGCTGTAGGTAGTGGCTGTGCTGTTGTTAGTGTAAATGAAGAAAAACTCATAGCTAACTGATAAGTAATGCTAAACATCGTTATAGTAATTTGAATATTGAATATAATTTTCTTGAATTGTTTGAGAAAGTGAGGGATTTCAAAACAGCTTTAAAATTACTACTTATTGAAGTGGCAAACACATAGGTACCTACCTGTAATCCCAACAGTGGGAAGCAGAGACACTCAAGTTTGAGTCCTGCCTGGGCATTTTAGTGAGACTATGTCTCAAAATTAAAAAAAAAAAAAAAAATTGAAGAGTGTAGCTCAATATGAGGCCCCGGGGTCAATTCTCAGGACCATAACAAAACTAAAATAAAAATTATTATTCATGGGCTGGCAAGATAGCTCAGTGGACCAAAGTGTCTGCTTAGACAAGCTTAAGCAAGCATAGTGACCATGGTTCAATCTGTGGCACCACATGCCATGTTAATCCTGCCCCCAGGCTGAACTGCCCGGAGTCCTGGTGTAGGGGCACACACCTGTAATCCCAGCACTAAGGACACTGAAAGCAGGCACATCACCACGAGTCAGAGCTGTGTAGTGAGACTCTGCAACAACCAAATACATGAAAATGTGTGTGTGTGTGTGTGTGTGTGTGTGTGTGTGTGTATATATATATATATATATATATATATATATATATATATATATATCACTGCTTCAAAGTTTGTTCTAATGCCCATTCTTCTTTCTGCCTTTTGACTGCTTAAGAAGACTGAAGATTGCACCATTACTGTTAGGCAGTCTCTCCAGGGCTTTCCTCAGAGGTCGAAAAAGCCATCTTTCTAATGATGCTTCCATTTGAAATCATTCCACTACCATTTCCTTAACACTTTGTACCTTGCCCACAATAACTTTTATTTTATTGTTTTTCAGTTTCATGCGGCTAAAGTGCAGATTTATAACAGAGAACATTCTATATTCTAGAAAGTGAAGACACAAAGAGAAAGGGTTGTTAGAGGAATCCTTTAGAAAGCCAATGCATTGTTCTTTCACGGAATTTCTTATTTGCTGTTCAGTGGAGGTGAACCTACACAATATTCTTTATTGTTCTCATATAAGAAAGGAAGAAATGCAACTCAGTTTCTTTTCTTCTTTTTTGAAGTGGTCTTTAAAATTCATATATCAACGTCTTGACATGATAGCTCAATGCTGTATCAAGGTAGCAAAATGGAAGACTCCTAATACTTTTCTATAAACACTACGAGTGGCAGTACACTTGCATGCAACATTATCCTCAGGTCCAGGAAGACTCTGACAGCTGTCATGCCTTTGAACAGCAAGGAGGTACATGTGTGGACTGAATAGACAATGAAAGCCTCACCACTGAGCCAGGATTCAGCTGGTTTCCTAACCCAGCCATACTAGCCTCATACTGAACATAGGAAACGTCATCTTGCTTATCTCTTTAATTGTCTGGAAAAAAAATTAGGAATTTTTTTTTTAAAGGAGCTTTTAATCTCTACAAGGCTATTTTCTGTGATTCATCTTTCTGGTAAGATGAAAATATTTATGTCACAAAATGTTGTAGGTAATGCTAACTGCAACTGGCATGAGATACACATATAATCTGGTGAGAAGGTAGAATATTTATACAGGTGAAGCCCTTCGAAATCTTTTGAATGCATTGAACAAATTAACAAAAAATCCTGGAGTCTTTTACAGCTCTGATACGGTACAATATTTCTTGAAGGTGGCCTTCTCTATAATGGAACTCTTGCTGCTTTTTGTAGGAAATTAATTCCATTTAATCAAATGTCTATTCCTCATGATGTCATTTAAAAAAAAAATAAAGTACATCTTTTGGTCCTACGTCTAGCTTGTATGGTTAGACATAATATTCCAAGCATGGATCCTGTATTCTACAAACTACATGTTAAAATACAGTGACAGTATCTCTACTATTCTACATATTTTCTAGATTGAAAAATCATTCTTCCAAGTTTTTCTGATATTTTTCTGAATTAATCACCTTCCTTTCAGTATACTTGTGCTGAACAATATCTGTCTTAAAAGGTAGCAGAACATAACAAACTGTTCTTACTACTTGATTGGTATACTAATTTTACTGTTTACATAGTTTAATGAAAAATTGTGGTGGCTGGAGAGATAGCTCAGTAGAATAAGCACTTGTCTGGCAAGCACAAGGGCCTGAGTTCAATCCCCAATTCTGGAAAAAAAAAGAAAAAGAGAGAATAATTATGTTTGTGTTGCTATTTTGCCTTGTTTTGTATTTTACTTCGTGCATTTCGTTGTTATGCACTCACATTTTTATAGTGTTTAAGAATGTTCTCGTGCACTGTTGTACCAGTTTGGGGGACTTGTGAGATTCATATACACCTTATTAAAGCACAGATCACTGAAATTTAATGTACTATCAAATCTAATTAAAATATTTCAGGAAGTTTAAAATTAAAAATGTTTGCATGATTCTTCCTTTTAGAAAAAACATTTATAGACTGTATTTTGTTTACTGACTTCAATGTCTTCCCTTTAAACAGTTCCCCAAATCAAAATTTATTTTCACTGCCCTTAGTAAAATCAGTAACAGAAGTGGTCGTTTTCTCTTTATAGCTTGTCCAGTTCATGGGATTGAAGAACACAGAGCAAGTTTGGCAAATGGATTCCAATAAAGAGAGGAAGAATAAGCCAAAGAGTTAAAATGCTGTGAAGAAGCATACTGTGCGTTCGTCTCATCTGTAGCAACGAAACCAGTCACAATGAATTCAACGTTATTTTCCCAGGTTGCAAACCATTCGGTTCACCATAATTGGTCAGAAAAGAATTCCGCATTTTTGGCTTTTGAAAATGATGATTGTCATCTGCCCTTAGCTGTGATCTTCACCTTAGCTCTCGCTTATGGAGCGGTGATCATTCTCGGGATCTCTGGAAACCTGGCTTTGATCTTAATCATCCTGAAACAGAAGGAGATGAGAAATGTCACCAACATCCTGATCGTGAACCTTTCCTTCTCGGACCTGCTGGTGGCCATCATGTGTCTCCCCTTCACATTCGTCTACACACTGATGGACCACTGGGTCTTTGGTGAGATGATGTGCAAACTGAACCCTTTTGTGCAGTGCGTGTCGATCACCGTGTCCATCTTCTCTCTGGTTCTCATTGCTGTGGAGCGACACCAGCTGATAATCAACCCACGAGGGTGGAGGCCCAACAACAGACACGCATACGTAGGCATCGCTGTCATCTGGGTTCTTGCGGTGGCTTCCTCGCTGCCCTTCCTGATCTACCAAGTGCTGACCGATGAGCCGTTCCAAAATGTGACGCTGGATGCCTTCAAAGACAAGTTGGTCTGCTTTGATCAGTTTCCGTCGGACTCTCATAGGCTGTCTTACACTACTCTTCTCTTGGTGCTGCAGTACTTTGGTCCACTTTGCTTTATATTTATATGCTACTTTAAGGTAAGAAAACTTCTTCTCTCCATTATTTCCTTTTTTACTTTGTTCTGTAGAATTCATTAAACAAGTGATTCTGCTTGAACTCACTTTTTCCTTCTAGATATACATTCGTTTAAAAAGGAGGAACAACATGATGGACAAGATGAGAGACAATAAGTACAGGTCCAGCGAAAGCAAAAGAATCAACGTCATGCTGCTGTCCATCGTGGTAGCGTTCGCGGTCTGCTGGCTGCCTCTTACCATCTTCAACACTGTGTTTGATTGGAATCACCAGATCATTGCCACGTGCAACCACAACCTGTTGTTCCTGCTGTGTCACCTCACCGCGATGATATCCACTTGTGTCAACCCTATATTTTATGGATTCCTGAACAAAAACTTCCAGAGGGACCTGCAGTTCTTCTTTAACTTTTGTGATTTCCGGTCCCGGGAGGATGACTATGAAACCATAGCCATGTCCACCATGCACACGGATGTGTCCAAGACTTCTCTGAAGCAAGCTAGCCCGGTTGCTTTTAAAAAAATCCACAATGATGAGAATGAAAAAGTCTGAAAGTGCTTGGGGCACATGATCTTACTTCATCCATCTGAGAGCAAGTAGAGCCTGCCACGTATTTTCATTGCCTGCTCTCCCAAGGAATGTGGTTGAAATCATCTGAGAAAGACCAAGAGCTTGTGGCCTTGCTTTTTACTGCTTTTGTCATGGCTGTTGTTAATACATTTGAAACAAAATGTGTGGGCAATAGTTTTAGCCACAATTCCTCAAAGTGCTTTCTATGAAATTACATAGATAACAAAGATTTTGAGACAGTATTTATTGGAAAGAATTTCTCAGAAGTATTACTGTAAACTGACTTCAGAAGCATTTGTCCCCTTAAAGTCATATATTGACCCATCCTGATTAGAGCACCATTGAGTTCTTGCCCTCATTAATAAGAGGCATCACCCTAGTCTGTAACACAGGTGACAGCATACAAAAGCTACGATAAAGAGGAACCTAAATGGAATCTGAAGTTATTCTGGAGTGATTCTCCTTTTATTTTTTTCTGAAGTCAAGAGGACTTAATTTCCTTCTCCTAACTGAATGTCGTGTACGATGAAAATGTATAAAAATGCTTTACAGCTATGAGTAACGTGGGGAATTAGATCACTCCCAAGAAAGCAGGAAATCAGTTCCCTGATTTCCAAACTATTTTGGTACCTAATAACCAAGGCATTTCAGAGGAATCAGCTCAATACACATATTAGCATTGCTGCAAATGAATATATTTATTTGAATTAATAGTCAAGAAGTTCCCCACCCTTTATAAAATGTTCAGTGTTTGTCAAGATTTCTGAAACCATCATGTAATTCAAAAGGCATTTTAAGCTCTACAATATGTAGAAATGCAAAGTGTATTTTCTATACAGCAGTGCCTATGTGGTAAATTATTTTTAACTTTCACTCTGCTTTCAAAGCAAAGAATATCGTGGGACAATACTATAAAAAGTATTGTCTGGGTAGCTGGATAAATAATGAAAAGCTTCCTATATGTCATGTTACTTTGTATAAACTATGTAATTTGTAGAATCTTATAAACCATGCACTATAGAGTACTGAGTAATTGTGCTGTGTGAATGTATTTCACTTCATGTATCATGTAATCAGGATTGAGCCTCATAATATTTTCAAGAAAAGACATTTTGAAGAACAAGATTTATCTTCAACTTATTATACAAAGTATTAAATGTGTTTGATTTCAGAAGGGCAAGCAAGCACTTTCTTTATTAAAATTGTTTCAGCTTTTTCTGAGGAGTCTCTAATGCACCTCTCTGTGGCTTCATTTTCTTATCTAGTTCCTTCCCTCCATGATGTCCTATACTGCGCCAGTACTGATTCACCTTTTCTACTCTGTAGTGTATCTGATGATGTACAGTCATACTGTTTTCTTGCTTGAGAGCTCCTTTAAAGCAGGGACAATCAACTATGACAGTCCCCAGTGCACACAGCACAGTGCCAACTACTTAGAGGTTTTGCCAAAAAATACTTCTAGAATAAACAAGTAAGTAATGAACGAAATTCCTTCCTTTCCTCTCATTTATGACCATATTAAATCCACATCCTAATGTTTTGTTAGATTCTTCTTACCGAATGCCTCTTTAATGAGAAAGTTTAATGAGAAAGCCTTTTGTGCTGTCTTATTTTCACTCCAGTGAATCAAAGATGACATTTTAGACTTTGGAAACTTCTGTCATTGACCTTGTAAATCAAACAAACATCATACTTTTTACATTGACTTTTAGTAAAAAAAAAAAAAAAAAAAAAAAAAAAATTAAGTTACAGCCTGAGAATGTCCTAAAATTAACTTTTAATTCTTACTGGAAATTATTATCTTTTATCTTTTTTTTATCCAAACTTGAGACTCAACTACTTTGTATTTTTCTGCTTTTAGGTACTAACAGGAAATTCTCTCTTCTCTACCTAGGTGTCAGAGAAACAAATTGCTACTTAAGATGAGCCTTAATACGTAGGTGTTCCTTTGTCAGCACATTTGCTGAGCAGGCCACGGCATAAATTCTCATGCAGCTGTGCTGTGTGTGCTGCTAATTTCTTAAATCTACATTTAAAAATGAGCTGAATATCAAGTTCTTCTGAAAGTCAAACTCTTCTATTTTACCCAAAAGTGTTGATGGCCTTCAAGTCTAGTTTCAACATCCATGTGTTGGAGTTCCAAAAAGAATAAACAACTCTATTAAACAGAAGGTGTAGCTCTGCTGTGTTTTCTTAAACCCCTAAATAAAAATCAGTTGTTAGTTTAGTGGACAAGCATAATTATAAGTTAATCTATACACATGTTAAAGAAATTTCAACAGCTAAAATTGTTAAATTTTGTATATGTCATATATGAGGTCACATGGGGACCTAGTAATTTCATAGGGATCCAAAGTGAAGCTGAAATCTTCGCCTCACTGCACACCATGCTGTAGAGAAGAAATCCAGTCAAGCTCTTCTCCATGCTATTGAGCTAATAATAAAGCTGTGCTTACACTGTGGTTTTACAGGATAATTTTTGCATCTCTTTACAAGTGTCATCGGATATAACAATAGTGATGCAGAAGAATGTGGAAAGGAATGAAATCCAGTGGAAGAGTTGACAGAATGTAGCCATGAATTTGCAATCCACATTCACAATCCCCTTCTGAAGTAGAGGATTTTGAAAATTAGACTTGGATTACTCACATTAGTTTTTTTTCTTTAGTATTCATTACATAGGATCAACCTGTTTTCTGCTCAACAAATTCTTATTAGTACAAATTATGTGGTAATTTAAAATTCAATAGCCAAATAAGTTAGATATTTTGTCGGTGCAAGTGTTTGCCCACACTCAGAAAACTTGGTCATGAGAGGCAGGTTAAAGCTGAAGCTCCAGGGATAAGCCTAGTTTTGTGCCATAGTTGCAGCTTAGCGAGGTACTAGGTTTTGCATATGGGCCAGGGTCCTTTTCCTTAGCAATCAAGTATTCTTCTACAATGAAGGTAGTTTTTTAATGAAACTTGAATTTCATCATCTCTGCATTTTCTTTGACTATTTACTCCTGGTATCCTTAACAACATTTTGGACTCTAGTACATAAGCCATTGAGAATAACAGCAGAATGTACCAAAATGATTTTAAGCAACTTCTCCAGATTGCATTCATTTGATGATTGCTTTGTTAACACATGTGCATATGTGTGCTAGAATCTCAGTACATCCTCTCATTGTGTGAATCTTCAAGGAATTTTTCCCACTTTTATTCATTATTTCCTGTCAAAGCTCTGAGGTAGGCAACACCTATCCTTAACTACCCCATAGTATGGTACTGTTTTTCCCATTTCATAGATAAGGAAACCAAGGGAGAAGTTGTACGATGTGCCCAGTGTCACCCAGCTAGCTAGCCACAGAACCAGGATTCATACTCAAGGAGTTTGGCTGCCGAGTCTCGGTGCAACAGGATGCGTACTTGGCGCACACAGAGGACTTTCCTTGCATGTCCCCCTCTGCTAGAATGCTACCCGCTCTGGGTCCCCCGCCCATGGCACTGGATCACTTGCGTGCACATCTGTAGTACATGTCTTCTCCAATGCTGATCATCACAGAAAAATTAAAATATAGTTTTTTGGGTTTTTTTCTTTTTTTTTTTTTTTTTTTTGGAAAGCTGCCTACCGAGATCTAAGATTAACTTGTAATTACATGGAGATTTAGGCCCAGAATTGAGACACAAATCTGTTTTGCTCAAGCATAATCACTAAAGCTGGTTTGTATTCTCTGCCGGTCTCTTATTGCCTCTGCCCTCGTGATTTACAAAAGCTCTAATCTCTCCAGTTGCCTAGCCAGTGCCTGAAGTCTTCTGGGAACGTTTTCCCCATAAGTGGTTGGGCTTTGAAATCTGATTAGTTTTCATCAACTGACTTGATGAAGTCTCCTTGGAGGCGAGATTATGCCTCAACATGTATTTTAGCTCACAGACTAGAGATATGGTGTCTATGAATGTGGCTTTAAGACAAAGACTGTGCTCAGCTGACTTGAATCCTAAAAGATAACCAACAGTTATCAGTTAAAATGCTGGCTATGGGTGAATAATGTTGCAGCCAAAATAAAACGGTGCTGAAGAAAATTGCCCCACCTAAGCTTCAGTGCACCATCAGCAATGCAGATAGCCAGTCATCTGGGTTTGTACCAAGCTTTTCTATTATTTTATCATTAAGATATCATTCACATATCAGAAAAGTCCCTTTTTTAAAAGTATGCAAGTCAGTGGTTCTCAGTCTAGAGGTATCTCTACCTAATCGCACAGCATTTTTATGGATGCCAAGGGCAGCTCCAGCTTCCAGTTGCCCCAAGCTTGTAGAGTCTGAGAGCCGTCACTGCATTCCTGAAAATATATTTTTTTAGAAAGTGAACAAAAATGAGAAAACAACAGCTCTCCATAGGTCTTTCAGAGAGATCACAAGGGAGAACGATTGCTCCTGGACTGAAGAGCGGACCTGTGCAGAGAATCGCAGCTCACAAGAATGGAATCCCAACTGCGAGGCTCTTCCTACCCCTCAGCATCTCTCTGTCCTCTGTGGCACTCCTAGTTTGCCCTTTTGGGATTTGGACACAAGAGAAGCAAAGCTTGTGAGTCTGATTTATTTCACAGAAGATTATGGTCTCAAGGCACATCCATTTTCCTACAAATAATTCAAGAAGGGAAACAAGAAAGAGGGGAGGGAGAAAGAAAGGAAGGGAAAAGGAAGATAAAGAGAATAGAAAAAAATGGAAACAACCCTGCGTGAATGAAGAAGCTTGGAGGGAGGGGAGTTGAAAGAGAAAAAAAGAACTGAGTTGTAATATACACATACATTACCAATTTCCTCTGATGGGTGTGATGAATATGTGCTAATAAAAATATAAGATTTTTTGGTGGCCCGGCAGGATGGCTCAGTGGTCTAAAGCAACTGCTTAGGAAAGCTTGGGTGGCTGCAGGGACCGAGGTTCGATCTCCGGCACCACATGCTGCGCCAGCCCTGCCCTCGGGGCAGGCTGAGCTGGCCATAAAAATAAATAAATAAATAAACAAACAAAAGTTCTGAAACAAGAAAAAAAAAAAAAGAACTTAAAGAACTTCTATCAACTAAAAATTCTATAGCCCTCAAAAGTGTCAATTGAAAATAAAGAAACAAAACCTTTAAAAAAAAAAAAAAAAGATTTTTTTTTTAAAACAAAATAAAATCCCTGAAGCAGCAGTCTAAGGATGAGTCTGGGTATTAGAACCTCCAAGGGACCCAGTGATAGGCTTCACACACTTGTGAATTTAACCTCCTGAAATTCAACAAAGTTATGTCAGAGACTAACAGAAAGTAAAACAAACAAACAAAAACAATTCCCTAGTGCTTCTGGCAAGATGATGGGAAAAATCATTTTTAAATAGTCTGAGAGTTCTGTTCCTTATCAAAGGCTTGATTTGAGAGAAACACCATTCTACTCGGGCAGTGGTGGCAGACCCATGTGCAGAAAGCCTCTAACGTTTGCAGTCACTGCACTAGAGGATAAAGTGTTAGATGCCAGGTGACTCAGGAGAAGAGAAATCCAACTCAGCCCTCTCCAGCCACTCTATCTATCCACCTAAGGGACAGAAGAACTATAAAGCACTTACAAAGATTCCCCTTCAGAGGCTCCCTACACACAGAGTTCATGTTTTAGAAGTTCATGTTTTCCCACTTCTAGCACCCCAATTATTCCATTACTGAAGGCTGATTCAGAGCAACCGCTTTACTCAGGCCTCCTATGCAGCTGCTGAGGAAATATTACAAGGGATATCAAAAGGCAGAAAGCACCGTTTGGAACAACAGCAGTCATCAGAACCAGCCTCAGGTATGGCCAGGATGTTGGAATTATCACGCAGGGATTTTGAGACAAATGCAATGAACATGCCTAGGGCTCTAACAGAGACAGTAAGCTGTGTGTAGCAGTAGATGGAAAACACAAGGAAAGCGAAGGAAATTCTAAGAAAGAATCCAAAACTTTTTGAGAATAAAATCACAACGGAGATGAAAGATGCCTTTGAGAGGCTCATTAGTAAGATGAACAGTACTGAGGAAAGAACCTCGGAGCTCGGTGATATGACAGTAGAAATATCTAAACAGAATATCAAGAAGGAAGAGAGACTGAGAAGAAATCAGAACAAATTATTTTTGTTTAAAAATTGTGGGGCAATCATAAAAGATATAACATAGACTGAGAACAGCAGAAAAAAAGAGAACAGAACAGAACAAATAATACTGTGAGGCAATAATTCTAAAGAATTTTATCTAATTAATGAGACCCAATTTTTCTATTGCAAATAATATTTCCGTATATGGAATGCCATATTTTGTTTATTCAACCATATGTTGGTGGACATTTGGGTTGTTTCTACTTCATGTTGCTCTGAGCATTCGACACATACATTTTCCTTTCTCTGTTCATAAGAGTAGATAGAATTACAAAGTTATCTGCAAACTAGTTGTAGTTTTTCTTGAAAAACTGCTTACACAGTGTCCCGAAAACAGTTGCATGTTATGTTTGTGCCAGCAATATGAAAGGCTTCTACCTTCTCAGGATCATTTTTTCATCTTGATTATGCTGATCAAAATGGGTGTCAAGGGGTCCTTCATTAAAACTTAGGTTTATACCTCCCTAGTGACTGTAACCACAGTTTATACACTCAGTGGACATCTACCTAGCCTCTTTTGAAAACAGTTTCCTCAAACCCTTTGCCCATTTTAAAATTGGATCATTTGTCTGTTCAAATTGCAAGAAATCTCTTAGATGTTCTGGATACTGGTTTCTTATTAGATATATCCTCTGAAAATATGTTCATTCTTTTGCATTGCCTTTCATGATTTAATTTATAAACACATTTTTCTAAGAACAAAACTAACATAATGGGCATTTGAGTTGACCAAATCTAATTGTATTTTCACAATGATTTCTAAAGGAGATAAAAAGGTACAGAAGACCAAGAAGAGAAATAACATTTGAGCGCATGCAGTATACCTCAAATTTCATTGTGATCTCATTTGATACTCGCAACCTATTTACAATGTTGTCCTTTTTAGCCTCATTCTGAAGAATAGAAAATGAAGACTCAGCTAAATTAACCAGAATTCCAAGTTCACAGAGTCTACACAAAGCAAGGTTTAATTGCATGGAGTTAGTCGACTCTTAGGGTTTGTGTCAGTTTTAATCTCTAACTTCCTCCCTCCATTTCAAAACATTCTTAAACTATGCCAGAAGAAAATTATTCAGATGATTTCTGTTTACCATTAATGACAGAATTCTGGGCATGGCCTCACTTTCTTCCAGTGAAAGCAGATGCACTAATACACTCACTGGTATTGCACTAAATATCCTCAGGAGACAGTGTCACAGATTTATAGACTTGCATAGATGACTATCACATTTGCATTTCCTACTCCCAAGTGAGGTGTTTGCTAATTGAACGTCTTTTGAGATCAGTGTAATAAAATGTGTACCTGACTCTAGGATTTTTGCCAGTTAACTCTATTTTTACATTGTCTCGGGCTATTCAAGTAGGAGGAGCTATAATCCAAATCCAGCTCTGTGTGCCCACAAGTTCCTGGTGGTTTCCTGCTAAGTACTGTACCAGTGAGAAGTAGAATGGCCTCATAGACATGACTTACCTAGGTTAGAATTATCCAATCAGAATGGCTAGTGAAAGAAAATTGATGAAGACAATCAAAGAAATATTGAAAGTTCCCAAAGGTAGGGGGGAAGGAAGAGGAGAGTGAGGCAGGGAAGGAAAAGAGGGAGAGAGGGAGGAGTGGAGGGAGGGAGAGAGGAGCTTTGAACTGAGTGGCATCCCAAGCCCTATTTGTTTATTTTCTGACAGGCTCTCACAATGTCACTAAATCACTAAGGCTGGCCTCAAACCTACAAACTTCCAGAGTGCTGAAATCACAGCTGGGTATCACTGCACCTAGCTGTTACATATCAAAACAAATACAAACAAAAACACCCCCTAAATTGTAGTAGTTGTTTTGGTATAATATCATCTTTAGTCTCCCTGTCACATTCCTTTATATTCTGTTTTTTTTTGTCTTGAGCTCTGATATATTGTACATTTCAAAAAATACAAGTATCAGTATCTAGCAGTTTCTTTGGTTCCATCAGTTTGGTTTTATTGCTCATTTGCCTTTAGAATACAACTTGATGTCTTGCATATCTCTCCTATGTTTGTGTTTCTCCTGCTAATGAGCACTGCTAGTTTTCCTCTGTGTAGACCATTATTGAGGAGAAGAAAAGTGAAATGGCCAGCCTAGCAGCATACCTGCACAGCCTGTGGAATGGGAAATTCAAATTCAAAAGCAGAGGGACATAAGAGGCCAAGAGCTTGTTGTGAGGCTGAAACAAATAAGGGGCAGGCATTTGGTACCCACTATGGGAAGACTGTGTTCTATCTTTACTGTCGAAGGCTTGAAATTGGAAAACAGCCAATTAGCAGTGCCCAATATGAAGTGAAATAAGCAACAATAAAAACAATAAGACAGCTGCACTCAAAGCAGAGGACACAGGCTAAAGAGAAAGCCTCCTTCATTGTAAATGGCAATAAAAACTATTTCACAGAGAATTATTTCACAGAGCTATCAGTTCATAGCTATTAGTATCTCACCCAGAAACCCATAAAGCATATAGTATTATTAAGTTACCAGTGAGAAAGCGATACCTCAAACAGATTACATGCCATTCCCAAAATCTTACTCAGTAGTTTGTAGCTGAGTCAACCTCACTTCCAAGTACCTACAAAGCGTGTCTGAACGCTGAAATATTGTACATCCATTAGTAGCCCATGGAAATTGTAAAAGTTACATAGATTGCTTTAGAGAAAGCATACCTGTACAAGTAGTCCATTTCTTCAAATCAAGCTGAAGATATTACAGCTAGCCTACATTTAATGTTAAATAAGAACATAATGTAATTTTTTAAAAGTGCAGGTCTTCCAAGGAAATCTTTTTTCCTAGTTAATTATGTCTCTGGGAGTAATATCTCGGAATATAACTAACAATATATGAATGCTTAAAAATCATAGCCTGGAAGAAAATATAACACATAATTAAGTAGTCACAGCAATCCTTTATACTTCAGCCTTATTAGAGTAACTTCAAATATGTTGACTAACTAGGGAAAACAGGATGAAAATAAAGATATTATATTGGAAAATAACTTATGATTAAGTGTCTTATTCAAAAGTTTTTAAGGAAATCTATGCTGTGAAAATATTTCTGTTCTCCCTGGTTTGCAGGTCACCTTAACTTGCAGCTTCATACCTCTAAAGGAATTCCTCTGTTCCTTTTCACTTCCATAGCTTGGCCAAGGTGTTCCATTTCCAGCCAGCTTTGCCGAGCTTTTTAACAGCTTCCCCTAGGATGCTTGGCTAGAGTTTAGTTAAGGGAGAATAGACAATGAAATTACGAATTCATACCCAATCTTATTTATAATAAGCTCACCCCCAACCAGTTTACATGAATAAACGAAGAAGGAGTTTCAGGAAAGGTCACACTGGCTGAGTTCCAAGTTCTGTGGGAGCTGCTGGAAGTTTAGAGGCTGTTCTCACTCTTGACATTGAGTTCTTGTGGGAGTGATGCAGCCTTATCTGTCACTTCACGTATAGCAAGAGGTGAATGTCACTCCGAGTGTACATTCACCGTGTTTCCAGTGAGGTTTACTTGTACATGGCTGAAGGAAGATTCTTGGACTGGCACACGAAACACTTAAGAAAGACTTGGACGTAAGTTAGAGTTCCTCTGACAGTAACAAGAATTAAAAGAATAATAATATGAACGGATATGTAACATATAAAAAAGTAAGGTTTTTTTTTTTGCTCTTTTACTTTGCTTAAATTATACATTATTTGCACCTTGAAGAAAAGAAGTCATTTTTACATATTTAATAAGTACAAGAAATATTTTAACTGAGAAATGAGCTGACAGTATTGAAACATGAGTGTAAACAAAATGTTGGTGCATGATTGTAACTCTAGAAAAACAATTAACATCCAAGAATCACACTCTTTTCAGCTCTTTGGTCCCATGCACAACCCTTTATGTTTCTTCACTAAACACAGCTGCTTGGCATATGAACAGTACCTGGGGCAGGGTTGCAAAGTGGGAAGTTTGTTAAATATATTTAGGTTGCCTGAAGAAGATGTTTTACTACGGATCCTTACTATACGCACTAGAAATTTGAAATTGATAGGTACATACGAGATCCAAGCATACTTTCATTGGATTTATACAGAAATTCATTTGTTACTCAATTAGCTTTGGGTGTAGTTTTGGGCTCCAGTTCATTAGTTTAATGAAGCTTATCTGGGGATCTGTGTGGGTACAAACTTTTTTTTTTTCCTCCGGTTCTTCTGACTTACATCTATCTTTGCTGATTCCAACTTGCTGTCCAGTCCATATTGACTTCCAAATAATAAACACATGGAACCTGGAGAAGATCATATTGTAGACTATAAATGATTTATACACAGAGCATCCATAGCATGCTTGAGTTGATAATAGAGGTAAACTAATATCTTTATAAACTATTATCCCACTGAAATTTATATCACCTGACAAATGGCTGCAAGAAGGAGCATAAAAGAATATTTTCAGTGTCACTTAGAAACTGGCACTGGGAAAAGCTGGGCATGGTGGCGCATGCCTGTAATCCCAGCACTCAGGAGGCTGAGGCAGGAGGATTGGTGCAAGTTTGAGACCAGCCTGGGCTACAAAAGTGAGCTCAAGGCCAGCCTGAACTGCACAGTGAGAACCTGTCTCAAAAAGACAAAAAAAAAAAAAAAAAAGAAAAAGAAAAGAAAAGAAACTGGCACTGGGGCTGGTGAGATAGCTCAGTGGACTAAGCGTCTGCTTAGACAAGTGTGCAGGGACCAGGGTTTGATCCTCAGTATCACATGCCATGCCAGTCCTGCCCTAGAGTGCACTGAGCCAGTGTGGTGTGGCAGCATGTACCTGAAACTCCGGAGCTGGGGAGGCTGAAAACAGGAGGATTACTACAAGTCTAAGCTGCATAGTGATGGCCTGTACCGAATACATAAAAAGAAAGAAATTGATATTAGAGTACCTGAAGTTTACATTCATTCCAGGTAAATTAATTTTATTTAAGTCTTTTTACTTCAAACTTGTGAAAAATTCATTACACAGTTGTGAACTCCACTTCATAAAACAAGTAACCAAGATTAAAGGGTAAGGAAAATAAGATCCATTGATGTCAGTTAGCCTTTAAAAGTGTGTCAAGTAAGAGTCATCCACCCTCATTTTTTTTTCAATTTTTTATTGTTTAAATTTAACAATGGTTATATTACATATTTTCATCATCAGATCAGTTTAGATTAATACATATAGGTATATAAGATTGATCAAACATTTAAACATTAACCTTTCTAAATCCATATTGCTATTTTTTTCTTTTCCCCCTTCTTTTCTTTGAAAGTTGACATATTGCATATTGTCCTCACAACCATTCTATAGAGTGCAGTGTGTGGGCATGACCCACCTCCCTATTGATGTTGCATAGAAAAAAGAAAGAAAGAAAAAAAAAACAGGAAAGAATATACTTCTCTTTGGACTAAGAGGAAGCAGATACATACACAGTCAAAGGTTTTGCAATTGCAGTGTGCCACCAGTGAAGCTTGTGATGTTGGAGGCTATTGAATCTAA
>PVJA010025234.1:0-30978 GCA_004027025.1 Myocastor coypus
CTCGCTTTCCACTTTATTCCCCTTCCTCTTCTTTCCCCTTTTTTTCTTTTTTCTTCTTTCCCCCCTCTCTGTATTCTACTTCTGCTTCCCCTTATTCCTCCTCCTCTCTCCTTCTCCCCCTCCTACTTCTTTCTCTCTCTCTGAGAGAAGAGACCATCTTGGTCTTGACTTTTCTTTTTGTTTTAGGTTTTTTATTTTTAAAATTTTGTTCAGGGTCTCACTATGCAGCTCGGTGCAGCATGTGGTGGCAGAGATTGAACCCCAGTGCCTGTGCTTGCCCCAGCAGCCGCTTAGTCTGCTGAGTTCTCTTGCCGGCCCTTCGACTTGACTTTTCTATCTATCTTCTGATGCTATTTGGGGACCATGACCTGATGCTTGCATAACGGTTGGCATCTTAAGGAAGCAGAGCTACATCAGCGTCTAACCTAGAGACTCTGGCTTCTGGGCACAGATCACCAGGTGCTCTTCTCGCTGCTCTTCTCTACCTCCCCTGTGGTTCTAGATTATGGGGGTTTATTCTGTGGAATTTGCCTTGTGGTGACCCCAAGAGGTGCCCGTCCCCATTAAGCCCCTGGAAAGCACCACCAACTGGTCTGTTAGGGTGAAAATTCACACAGCTGTGGGGTGGAAGATGGTGTGTTCCCCGTGTGCTCTGTGGGTACCATGCCATGCCGTGCCACGCTGTGTCATGCTGTGTCTGTAGAACCTGCCACCAGCAGGTTATCCCAGCAAAGCTGGCACGTGCGCGGCACTTTGTTGTGAGTTCTTCAAGCCTCACACTACTGAGTGGAGCAGACACGATGATTTCTTCTTACCTTAAAAAAGAAGAAATGAAGCCAGATGTGATTTGTCACAGGATTGGGACTGTTACCCATGGAGCCCCGATGGAGCCCTTGTCCCACGTTCTTTTTTTTTTAGAGTTATCAGGTTTTTAAAAAATTTAATATTTTTATTGTTTAAATTTAACAATGGTTATATTACATATTTTCATCATCAGATCAGTTTAGATTAATACATATAGGTACATATGATTGATCAAACAATTAAACATTAACCCTTTTAAATCAACATTACTTTTTTTTTTTCTTTTTGTCCCACATTCTAATTGTCGAGTTTCAGTGTTTGGGGAGAGAGCCCACTTGAGGAAAAGAACACATTGTAGAAGTTTTTTTTACTGTAAATGACTTCTGCTTTTCTCTCATTAAGCAAACTAGGACAATATTTTTTAATGCTAAAACAACTATAGAATCCACAAAATGAAAAAAAAAAATAGATTCAAGTACACTCTACCCCTGTGGATAACATTTGGTGACAGCGCAGTCCCTTCTGCGTTCTTTCCTTCCTCTTTACTATGGCTAACTAAATAAGTCAAACAGGAATTTTTGTATTACAAATCTGGGGCAATTTGTGGTTTCAACATCACCAGGCACATGCTAGAAGCGTTGTCCATGTTATCACCTAGTCTTACAGATACTTTTTCTCATGCTGTGCCGAATCCTGCAGGGTGGTGTTACCAGCTTGTTTCCTGATCTTCTACCCATGGACGCTGAAGTTGCTTCTGATGTCCCCTGCTGCAAGTACATTGTTTCCTCCCAGATGCTCTTACTCAGATTGTGTTGTTCTTTGTTTTAAATGTGTTTGGTACAGGGTCTACAGAGCCTACAGGGTCTCACCACACAGCTCAGACTCCTAGTGATCCCCCTGTTTTCAGCCTCCCAAGCACTGGGATTACAGGCGAGTACCACCAAGCCCAGTCTCAGTCACCATCTCAGCATGCCCCAGGGGTGGGGCCAGCACACCAAGCCAAGGATTGAACCTTGGCCACTGTGCTCTGCCTAAGCAGGCGCTTTAGTCCCTTGAGCTATTTGGCTGGCCTTTTGGTACTGCTTTTGTAACTGGACTGCTACCTTCTTCTTTGCCCTTAACCTCCTAGCCTGTGCCCCATTCTGGGAACAATGTCCCTGATTTCTTTTTTCTTTTCTTTTTTTTCCTGCTAAGAGCTGCAGTTCCTTCTAGGGACTGGAGTCTGGTCCCTGCAATCCAGGCTCTCTTTGGCTGTGTCTCCATGTCCTGGTGCTAGACCAACCCTCCAGGTGCTGCCTGTGGTCTGTGTGCTTGGTGACACTGTACATCATCTGCCCAGCCCACCCAGTACTCTGAGGAAATCCTTAGGTCTTAAGTTTCCCTATTCAGCCTTGGAGGCCGGAATAGAGAAGGCAGGATTTGGCCCAGGGTCTTGGGAAGGGACAGGAATGTGACTTCCTAGTGAAGGTCTGGGTGGCATAGAGGGGGAAAGGCTGCCGCTGAGGGAACCCAGAAAGAAGCAGGGACCAGATGACCCGTGGCTCTCTAGCGCACCCTGTCCTCTCTGACCTTGGCTCTCCTGGGGCTTGAGATAGGACACTCTTTTCCATCGTGCTTGGCCCAACCAACAAAATTTCTTTCAGGTCTGGGTTTCAATCGCAGATGCCCAAACTTTTGGTGTCGTGCTGGCCTTTGCGACTCAGCAGTATTTCACAGAGCTTTGTGGCCACAAGAACTGAACAGCAACCCTGAGGAAGTGGTGGTAATTCTGCCCTAACAGCTTTGGCTGTTCAAGAAATAAAACAGAGCACTTTAAATTCATTGAGAAATAAGCACAACCACTCATGCATGGGTTGACTCTTGGGAGTCATATACTTTATTAAACTTCCCATTGCTAGAGGACACTGCACTGGTTTTCATGTATGACTTCTTTTTACTGCAGTAACTGCTGAAAATGTAGCTTGCTACATCCCCTAGATTGCTTGGAGGTGCGCACTGCGACCTGAGCTGGACGTGCCTACTGCCTTTAGTTATCTGTCAGAGACTGGTATGGCTGTGATGGTCTTCAAGTGTCCTGTGGGGTACCAAGCGCTGCTGTGATGGTGTGGGCATCTGTGCTTACACCAACTGCTGCCCCCTCCCTTCCCTTCCAGAATCTGCTCTTTCTCCCTGCCTTTCTCTCTGCACTCTCTCCCCCCACACCCAGTCTCTCTCTCTCCCACTTTCTCTTTCTCTTTCCCTGCTTTTTGCCTGGTGGGGACTGACCTCAGTGTCTCTCCATAAAGCTGCATCCCAAGCTCTAGTTTAATGTTCTAGTTTGAGACCAAGTCTCCTGAGTCGCTAGGTTGCCTGGTGGGCTGGAACTTGAGATCCTTTTACCTTGTATGTCTGTTACTGCTCCCAATGTAAGCCCCATTCGAGCAAGGAGCACATCTGTCTGTTCTTACAGAACAGTTCCTTGGTGAATAAACACTAGAAGGAGAATAAACAGAGCCTTTGCTCTTTGATGCCTGGTCCCCTCTATCAGGAGAAGCTGAAGGAAAGGAAAACAAAAGAGCCCTGCTGAGTTTGGTGCCAGCAAAGCAACAGTCGGTTTCAGAGGATGTGCTGGATGAGGAGGGAGGTGACCAAGGTCACACGGAGGACATTTCTAAGGGATGCGCGTCAGGAACGGAGGAGGGTGAGCTGACTGCAGGCTGAGGTTGAGGAAGGCAGGGTACGGTAAGAAAAGCCCAAGAAGGAGGAGAAGAGAAGCCCGAGGGAGGTCAAGACAGATAATGAGAAGTGCTCCTGGGCAGGAGGAGCCTCCTCACAGGACTGAGGGTGGAGGTGCCCTTCCGAGACCTAGCAAAGTCAATTTAAAGACAGACGCTGGTTCTGGAAATTAGTTGGATCTTTGCCTCGGTGTGCTCGCAAAGAAGGGCAGGGGACAGAATCTGCGAAGCCACAAATTTCCCAGGGGATAGAGAAGAGCTACCAGGGAAGGCATGGTGGGTGGGTGGCACAGAGAAGGAAATCTTATTTTCACAGTGTGGCTTCTGACCTTCCCAGTGGCATCTCCATCGAGGAAACCAATCTCCTATCGCTGGCCCTGCCGGCCGCAAAGCTGCCAACTCTCTGCTGCTGACATCTGTGCCCAGGGACTGACTTTGTCATGTTCTGTCCCTGGGTCTTGGTGGCGGCTCCAGGTGGGCCTGCCACCAAGGCAAGAAGACAGAAAGCTGTGTGTTTGAAGTTCCTATTAGCGTCTTCCTCCGCTGATTTCTATAAGGTTATTGTTTTCCGGTAAAGGACGAATAAGGGAAATACTTAAACAATACCATTCTGAGGGGCTGTGTACAGGGAAATCATTATTTCTTACTACGCCAATAAAGTTTGGGGCACCAAGCCAAGCTGTTCTCGTGCCATGGGAGCCCGGGGGCAGTGCGGCCTGGGAGAGGAGTCCAGGGAGGTGTGGCCCAGGGACCCTGAACTGTCACCTCAGACGGAGAGTACTACTTTTCCTTTGTGAAGGTGATGATCTTAAATTCTGTTCTTTATAGGAAACAGAGAAATTCGTCTATCTGATAAAAATTAGAGCTGACATTACTAACTCCTTATTCTGTGTCAGATAAATGCTTTGTGTATGATGTGATCTCATTTAAACTTGTGAGACACCCGACTCCTGAGAATGATCTCCCTTTCCAGATAAGGAAACCAATAGCAGATCCACCCAGGGCCGCGTATTTAAACCACTGGGACTTTACTCAGGAGAGTGCAGAAAGCTTACACACACCCCACCGAATCCCTGGTTTTCTTAGTACATAATTTGCACTCTTTCTGCCACGGAAGCACACAGAGAAGGATCCGGTGCGTTCTCTGTATCCTCCTTCAAGGAACTTGTGGAGAAGGCAATGCAAACTCAGCATAGTAGAACTTTAAATTGGGTGCTAAACAGGCCAAGCTGAGAATAAATCCAATTTCAACAAGGGATGCGACAGTGGTATTACACATTAGAAGATCATTGAGACACTAGAGAGAAGGACAAGGGGTTATGCACTCTTAGAGTAATGCAGGGTTTGGATATTTAGAATAATCTTCCTTGGAGTAAGAAAATGGAAGGCCAAAGGTGCAGAGTCCCAGGCAGGGAGAGAGCTGCCTGGATTCCAGCAATTGTAACTGACTCCCAGAATTCTTGGTGACTCATAGCTGCCTGCCCAAGGAGTCAGCACCCAGCAAGCTCGGCCCTGATGGGTGACGGGGGAAGCAGCAGGTAGCACCCACCAGGGAAAGATGGTTAACGTGTTTTGGTGGAGGATTCCTTAAAAGCAAAAGTGACCAGCAAAGCGAGGAGCACCCTGCTGTCTCCCCAGGCATAGAGGCGCCCCGTGTGGGCTGGGGCCGGAAGCTCCCAGCACGCTGGTCCGGGTCTGCCCGACCGACAGCTAATTAGAGCCAGAGGGACCTGGGTTCCCCGGGGAGGGCTTCTCCATCCTTTTTCTTCTGTCTTCAGCTGTCTCCCACACTCTGAAGTCACCTGCCAGTCATGACACCCTGGAGACGCCTTCCCTGGACCCAGTTCTCCAACCCCATTCTGCTGAAAATGAAGAGGTCTGGATGGGTGACTGCTTCTGGGATTGACCACATCTTTTTCCAGGAAGAGACGGAGAATGAAAGTATCATGTACTGGGACACTGGAGGGAGGAGGTGACAGGCAGCCATGCAGAATGTGTCTTCATGGCTCTCGGGGGCCACACAGGTAGGCAGGAGGGTGACCAGGCCTAGCCAGAAGCAGGTGGGGTGCATGGCTTCACAGGGAGCCCTGTGTCGAACCCCAGAAGTACTTTTCTGGTGGCCCGTGACAGGGTTGTTTTCATGACTAGGTGAGACCGGCACAGGAAGCCTGAGAAAGCAGAGGACTGGCTCTTGGGAAGTCTAAGGCAGGAGACCTGTTTGTACCTGAGTTCAAGGTCACTGTGCACCATTTCCTCCAGGAGACCCAGGCCAGAACAAGGAGGCTTCATGTTTCGACTGATACATGAGTTTTTCCTGATCGGGGAACAAATGCCTGATCATCATAGCAAATAATATTTTAGAAAAAATAATCCTCATCCAGAATTTTACCAGACAAAAACAACCACGGTTAATATTTGCAGGGATTTTTGTTCTATGTACACATATACATATAGAATCACCACACCGTATTTATAACTTTGTGCTTTGCTATCTAAAACATTAGCTTGATATTTTTTCTGCTATAATTATTCATCAGTATAAAATAATTTCATTATGATAATTTATTTATCCAGATGTGGTACAGCTGTGCTGTGATTCCCTGGACTGTTTCTCCGCTGTTTCCCATTTAGATCATTTTCATTTTCACTTATAGAATTATTTGTCAACATTGTTAACCTTTTCTTGTTTTGTTTTTTACACTAGATTTGTGAATGTAAAATCACTAAAAAATGTTGGTTTCCTAGCATATGGGGGAGAGAGAGGAAGAGAGAGGGAGAAGAGGAAAGGCTGAAACTGAAGCAGGAGGAGGTCAAATCACCCTCATTTCACTCTCCAGAGCAGGCCTGCCCTTACGTGTTTGTGGCCTGAGGCCCAGTGTCAATGAAGGTCCATGTGCCATATATTTAAAGACTCAGAATTAGTGAATCCAGCCCATGAAGTAGTCAGCGAGATGTATTCCGGCTTCACCTTAGTAGCAGTTGGACAGCCCAGGTTGTCGTTGAGAACTCTGGACTCTTTGGAACTCTGGGACAGAAGGGGGCGGTCCGGGGGAGCTGGGGTTGGTCTGTGACCGCCCTGTTTCTCATCTCGCAGTCTGCTCTGCGTGTGTCCCTGTGCCCACCCCTCACTGGAGACTGTACTGGGAGAAGCCTCGTGTGTGCACATGTGGTCCCTAGGACATCCCCCAGGTCCCACCCAGAGAACTCTACATTGGAACCCTCCAGGACCCCACAGAGTCTGCGTGCCCTGTGGAGAGGCAGGTGGGGTCCCATCCACCAGTGAGGTCCAAAGAGAACCAGCAGTACAATTTGGGAGCACTGCTCGCTCCAATTCCAACGCTTGGCACTCAGGTAGGCGCGCATCACTAATCAGATTGCCCTGTGCACACTATGTTATCATCATTAAAAATTCACTGGGAGGACAGACGTGTGTGAGCACATGAGTTACAGTTTTGTATAACCTCTCTCAGTAAGATTTCACCTTCCCAGCCACACCTGGCTTTGAACTACACTGACCACTCAGACGTTTGTTTCACTGGTGGGTGAGCAGGAGGTGACGCCTCAGTGTGGCATCTCAGTGAGGATGACACAGGTTCTGTGTGCTCACAAACTAGCTTGCTTTTCAACAGGAAGGATTCCCCAGGGACTTGGAGGCCTGGGGCCAGAGCAAGGAAGAATGCTCAGAGCTGGTCAGCCACAGGGGACATCTGAGTGTACCCCGTCCCCTTGGCCAGTGCAGACCGTTTTCTTTGGCCAGAAGCGGTCGACACCCAAAGGCCCCCAGAAGGGGATGAGAGGAGCGGGCAGGAGGCAAGCTGGCGGAAGCTGAGGCCGTCCAGGATGCAAGCTCTGCTTCCCCAGAGGAAACGCAGCCCCCTTGCTTCCTGGCCCTGGGACTTCTTAGGGCTTCCTCTATAATGATTCAGCCTTTCTCTCGCAGGAAAATACACTTTGGCTTGTGACCTTGATGGCTATTCCCATCTCGGCGGTCGATTATGGTCTGCAGCAGGCTCCCCGGGGAGGTAATTGTCTAAGGGCAGGAAAGCAATGCGTTCTGTCTTCTGTCCATCAGCTGACTGCCGCATGAAGGGCTCAGGTAGGAGCCGGCCCATTTGCTGTCGTCAGAGGGCCCATGTGCACTCGCTTGGGTGAGACCCACTTGTTTGTGTAGGATCCAGAGCCCTAATGCAGCTGGGGGTCACTCACATTTGCAGTGGGAGCTACTAAGACTGTTTCTTGTTCTCCGGCCCATGCGTAGGGCATGAGGACACGCGTGACCCCAAATGTGGGAGCACTTGCTTCTTACCGATGCCTCCTGGGGCTACGCATTGGAGCTGACCCTCACAGGCTTGTGTGCTGTCTCACAGCGTCTCACACATGACTCCAGGCCAGGCTGCCTGCTCCATCGCAGCTCCCGGGGGAAGTCCTCTCCCCACTTGCCTCTCCTGCACCTCCTTGGCCACGAGGTTAGGAGACAGCTTCCTTCTTCCTCCTTCACGTCCGCACGTCTCCCGTCTCTGTCTCCTCACCCCTTACTCTCCAAGAGAACAGGAATGGACTCTCCGGGAACACCGAGAGCCACTCCTTCCTCCTCCTTGGGTTCCGGCTGCCCCTCTGCAGTACATTTTCTGCGCTGCACCCCACTGGGCTGGGAGCTCACAGGAGGGCTCCCATGGACATTCTTCAGTGGTGGCTGGGGAGTAGGCCTGAGGCTGAGCAGTCATCCAGCCAGGGCAGGCGGCGGTGCACATTGCCCAGGCCAGCCATTGTCAGAAATGGAGAGATTAGCAAACCTGGCCTCCTAAGTAAGAGAAATTGATGGCCCCTGGATGGAATAACTTTGGAGATAAAATCACGCTGTTCAGAAATCACGCTCCCGACATCATTCCACTGGAAACTTGGCCACCAGATCACCTCTCTGGCAGTTTGATCTTCGTTGTGTTTTGCTGATTACTATAAAATGCTCGTCCAGGTCACTGCCTGTCTCCTAGTGTGAGTTAGTCTTTGGGCAACAGCAAGGTTAGAATAAAAGTAACAGTCAGACCGAGGACTATGAGGGCGGCTTCAAGGCTTGCCGATCACAGGAAGAACTGACGCAAGAACAGGAAAAAGATACTTTAAAGGAGCCAAAGAGAACACAGTGAACACGAGACTCTGGCCACTGATCAGCCTCATGAGCCATTATCCCTGGCCTTAGAGCCGATAGGGTAATGACAGCAGCCAGCATCCCTCGGTCAACACAGGTCTCCTGATGGCGAGCTGCGAGGCACGGGGCCTCCATCAGCAACAGCGGCAAGGCTGCAGCACCAGCAGGGACCAGAGGCCTGGGGGCCATAGTGCCTCCCCGTCCCTGAGCTGAGACCGTGCGCTGGGCATGGTGAGACCTGGGGAGTACGCTAGGTGTGACACAGGGCCCTGCCACCCCACCTGCCCAGGGGCCTTGGTATCACCCTGGCCAGGCATTACCCATTCAAGCTGTCCAATCCTTTGTGTGTGCTGTCTCCCAGCTCTGGACAACAGGTTGTTCTCACAGCTTCAGGGAATAAAAAATCCAAGACAGCAGAGGCTGAGGTTTTTCCAGGGCTTGGGAAAGATGTGTCCACACTCATGGGCCATCCAGTGGGTTCTGTGTGACTCTCGGTCCATTGCCATCAAGCTCACAAAGCACTGACGGAATGATCAGGCTTGTGTGTGTTCCACGGTGGGCCCGAAGAGCCTGCCTCCTGCCGAGGGGATGGGTTTTTCTTGTGTCTGACGGCAAAAGGGTGGCGGCCCTGTGGGCAAAGTCTGGTTCTCTTCATCCTCGCCCTGGATTTTCTAGGAATTACATGGCTGGGTGGATCCCTAGAGTAAGGAAGTCTCCACAAGGGTGAAGGAGCACCTTTGCGGAGCTCCTCTCATGACAGGCAGCTGTCATGGCCGGGAGGCTGAGAGCTCAGGGTAAGGGATCTTCGTGCCCCAAATGTGGGAGCTCAGACTCTGCTTTTTATAGCAAGTCCCGAGTCCACTGCTGAGCACCCTGGCTGTTTCGGTCCCAGCCGGCACTCTGCAGGGCCCCATGGCAGTGGGAATCGTCACCTCCCACCGCCAGTCGTCAGACAGCTTGTGTCTCTGCCTGGCTTGCCTGCTTTGCTTTGTCTTTCCTGGCAGTTCACACTCTCAGAGACTACTTCCTCTTCCCCTGGTCCCCATGGCTTCCTCTGAACAAGGGTTTCCTCTCCAGTGGTGATGAAGGAAAGGTGCTGGTCAGCTTTGAGTGCACATCCCAGCCTGCTATCGAAGTCCCAGACCCAAGATAAGGTCAAGAGAGGACGCTTCCAAAGCCTGGAGCATTTGGGGTTGTGATTCCAGAGAAAGGTGCATTTTATTTCTGTGCGTGGAGGTCTTTTGCGTCGTGCCGCGTAGATGTGCCGCCCTGACGGCGCTCCCTTCTACTTCCGCAGGTGCAGGGAAGAGCTGGTACACTGACATCACCCTCCACTGATTCCTCCTGACACATCTCAGATGGGGAGTGGAGGGTACATCTTCTGCTCCCTTGGCGACAGCATGGGGAGTGGGAGGCTGCTGAGGGGAGGGGGCTGGAGCCCCACCCCCCGGCGGGCTGCTTCAGGGGCTGCAGAGCCAACGGCACATGGAAGGAACAGTACAGGCCCCTTGCATTGGCCAATGTCCTCGCTCTGTGGATAAACAGAGGACACCAGCCTTCAGTGCTTGCAATCTGCTAGCTCTCACAAGCTTTCCAACTCAGCCAGGGAAGGGAAGGAAAGCTCGATTAGAAAGGAGAGTGCCACCTCCCCCTTCTACCCGCCTCCGGGGCTCGCAGGCTGAATGTGGTGGCAGAGACTTTCTGTCACCATCAGGGTGCCTGTTAAGAGCAAGACATCTTGCGGAAGGGCCAGGCCAGAGGGACGAGTGGTTTGGTGGCACTCGGCCCCCAGGCGGCTCGCCACCCTTCATCACCAAGCACTGCACAGAACACGCCATCTGGGGGCCTTGGTGCTGGAGAGGATGGGGGCTTGGGGAGCCAGCTGAGCTGCTGCTAAGACAGAATGTGTCCCTGGGAGAATGTACTCCCAGTCCAGGGAGGCAGCCAGCCAGGCTCCCTGCAGAGGGCTCTGCCAGTCTCCATGGGGACTCAAGAGAGTGCTTGGCATCGGGTGGTGGAGGCAGGGCAAGCATGCCACCTTGATGACAGGTTTAAGGGGGGAGCAGATGGGCAAAATGAGTCCGAGAAAAAAGGCTAGCCAGTTGGTTGGCTAACTCTATTTCTGTCCCAAGAGAATTCAAGCACCTCGTGGTCAGGTGCTTCAGTGAGTCCTGTGATGTCCTGCGTCCCTTCTGTCCCCCAGAGCCATAGGCTGCAGTCTGAAGAAGAACAAGGGTCCGGGCTGGGGGAAGAAGGAGGTGTGAGGCAGAGCTCCACGTGTAAGGAGCACCCACGCCCATCCGATGAATCGGTTTAACATGGGAAGCTAGCTGGGCTTGGCAGTGCGCACCTGGGAGCCCAGCAGGCTGGGAGGCTGAGGCAGGAGCATACAAGGGCGACTGCATCCTGAGGACATCAGCATTTTAGCAAGACTGTCTTAAATCCAAAGTATATCGGAGGGTTGGGGATGTAACCTCCAGTACTGAAAAACAAAACAAAACAATCTAGAAAGCTAGTAAGGCGTGGGTGAATGGAACCGGAGCCTGCGAGGAGCAGGGTAGAAAGCAAGCACTGCAGTCAGAGGCGCTGGTGGAAAGCAGGAGCTGTCCAAGGTAGGGGAAGGGAGACCATCATACTGGTGTCGAAGAGGCAGAGCAGGGGGCCAAGAGGGAGCAGCTGCAGGGAGAAATGGCCACTGGGACCCATGATGCCCAGCTGATTAAGTGTCTTCAGAACTGCAAGCCCAGGGCTTTAAGCTTCAGGTGATAGCCTAAGCGCACAGACACAAAGGAGGCACCTGCCTGCAGGGCAGTGGGTACCCGCAGGGCAGCCCCTGCCAGATGTCTGCAGGCATGGGCTGAGTCTCTGGTGTCAAGGCCATCAGGAGTCCCTGTGCTCGGAGCACAGGTCCGGGCTATGAGCTCCTGCCAATCTCTGCAGGCTCCAGGGCCCCTGTCTGTAAGAAGAAAAGGAGGCCCACTGAGCACCCATCAGGTTGTCACTTGACCCTCAAGCCAATGAGTCTGGCCTGTCCTCAGCCCTCTACAAGAACTGCTCTTATTAGGGCCATTACTCCATTTCTGTTTCTCTGGCTTGGCCTAAAGGGGCAGGAAGCTGTAAATTCACCTGACTTCTGGCTGTCGTCTTGGGGTGTCACATGAGTATATTGCTTTGTAACCTTTTGGGAGTTGTGCTGTCCCCCCAACAACCACACTATATAGGGTGTCATGCCAGCTACCAGCATTGGCTCCCACTAAACAGTGTGTGTGAACCAAGGGCCTGTAGCTGACTCAGGAAGGAGAGGAGAGGGCGAGGCAGCAGCCTGCATGCCCACCTGGCTGCCATGGTTTGGATCTGGAGTGGCCTCCACAGGCCATGTTTTAAAGGTTTTGTCCTCAGTCTACTGGAGCTAGGAAGTAGATGGGACCTTTTGGAGGTGAGGTCCAGTGGAAGGAAGTTAGCTTGCTGGGACATGTCCTGGAAGAGGTCCCTGGGAGCCCCACCAATCTTGTCTCTCTCCTGTCTCCTGGCTGCCAGGAGTTTAGCAGGACTTCTGTCCCCCCCCCACCGCCATACACCGTTGTCATCCCAGGACCAAAGCCACAGAGCCAAGAGCCATGGACTGAAACCTCTGAAATCATACTCCAAAAAATTCTTTTCTCCTTAGTTGCTCCACATCTCAGTTACTTTGTCACAGTGACAGAAAGCTGACTGATATGCTGGCTTAATCTATTTAATTAAAACACCTGCTTAAGGGCTGCTGAGATAGCTCAGTGGACTAAGTGCCCTGCTTAGGCAAGCGCAGGGACTGGGGTTGGATCCCTTGCGCCACATACCATGCCAGCCTTGCCACCAGGCATGCTGAGCCTGCCACTGAGGCCAGGTGTAGTGGTGTACACCTGGAATCCCAGCACTGGGAAGGCTGAGACGGGAGGATCACCGGGAGTCCAAGCTGCACAGTGAGACTCTATAATAAACACATTTTTTAAAAAAAGTACATAAAACACACGCTTAGTGCCCTCTCCATATTTAGAATGAGACCACCATGGTGCTTCCACTTGATGGAAACAGCTACTTGCCTACTGTTAAACATGGGAAACGTATTATGCATGAGCTATGAAAGCACATGTAGCACGCTCTAAATCACTTTCAAAACCTTTTTATTTTTAAAGGGGATGGTGAAGAGAAAAAATCACATGGGCTCCAGTGACAATGAGCTGTTCCCATTGCTCAGGGACCCCTTGATTCCTGGAGGCCACGTGGTTCACAGGGACAAAGACATCGTACTGTGTTCAAGCCTGGCACGGAGGAGGAGGAGGAGGAGGAGGAGGAGGAGGAGGAGGAGGAAGAGGAGAAGCTCTGCAGAGTGCGATTACTCTTATTGCTCTAGCGCGAGGTGTCCATCAAAGAAGGTTTGACAGAAGGGTCTTCTCAGGATGAAAAATGGGAGAGGGGCTGGAAATTAGGGAATTGCTCTCTGCAGCCTTGTTTCTTTGGGGAATTGGTTCTCCCTGGTGATTTATCTTTCACTCTGAAGGGTTTCATTCATTCATTCATCCCACAATTCATTTATGGCATCTCATCAACAGCCACTGTGAAGAACTGAGCCAACTTAATTTTTTTTCCTTTAGCACTGAAACAAACTTCCCCAGTTCAGTTGTATTAGGTTCTTTCCCCTTCCAGAAAGTGTTTCTTAGTTGAAATGGGTTTTTACAATACTAACAGGCAGGGTGGGAGAGAAACAAGCTCTGTAGTGGTCCCAGCATAGCTTGTATTTAGCGAACAGCATGAATAATAGCAGGACAATGTGCTGATCGCTGATGTGCTCCTTTGAGGAACAGAATGAGGCCGAATATGGGAAAGCCCTTTGACAAGCAGGAGGACCCAGGGAGGGGGACTCAGGGGACAGACTGGGAAGAACTCAGGCTCAGGGCCTCAGAGCAGAATTCCATCCTGACTGTGTTCCTTTCCTGGCCACATGATCTTTGGAAAGTTATTTATCCCTGCTGGTCAAGGATGGAACTTGTAAGGAGGACTCCGAGGATGGAGTAGATGTCGCTAGTGGGGGCCATTGTTACTGTGAAATACAGGGCCTTGTGCCACCAGTGTAATGATTTTTTAATTTTATTAATTGTAACGAGGAAGAAATAGCAATGAGACAGTTTCAAAACAGGTTAGTAGATGAGTTACAATAATTAATACATTACATATTATTGTCTTTTCAGTAGTTGTTTAGGGTACAAGATGTAGATATGATGTCTTGTCTAAACACTATTAGTATAAATTTTTCTTCCCATTGGACTAAGAGAAAGTAACTATGTATCTCTCCTAACTATTTTTTCTTTACAAAGTGGTCCTTCATTTATATCCCTCCTTTTTGCTTTGTTTTGTCAGAGATGGGTGTTCCATTGCCATTCAAATATTATAGGTGCATGAATTCATCAAAATAACCCAATATAGTCCAACAGTCCATAATAGTAGTGGGTTATCTGCAGAGGTAAAAATGTCAGAAGTTGTTGACTTGAGCCTTTTACAGCTCAGCATACTAATGTGGCTTTACTTTTTATATCTCGTGGTTAGACTTTTCTGCTGGATGGTGAAGACCAAGATATACCAAGACATATATAGCAAAAAGTGTAGATTTTTAAAGTTATTTTCAGTCAGGGGGTGAGTCATGTGGCTTTCCTATAGCTTTCCTTTTTAATTTTTTTTTACATATTGGGTATAGAGTCTCACTACACAGCTCAGACTCATAGTGGTCCTCCTGTCTCAGCCTCCCCAGTGCCAGGATTACAGACAGGCACCACTATGCCTGGTCTCAGTGGCCAGATCAGCATGCCAAAGGGGCGGGGCTTGTGTGGCAAGTGGTGCTGGAATTGAATCGCAGTTCCTGCCTCTGCCTAAGCAAGCGCTTAGTCTGCGGAGCTGTCTTGCTGGACCTTCTGTAGCTTTCTTAATGATGTTTCATTTGGGTTGAAATTGAAATGTGATTAGGTGCCAGGACCACTGACATTTGTGGAGGCTGGACTGAGGAGGAGAGAGGATCAACAGGAAGTTGTTCAAGGTGAACCCCAAGAATGGAGACTGTCTAAAATGACTACAGTGGACTGATGCCACAATTGAGAACCCTTTGTGAGTTTGCTTCTGTCCTTAAAAGCGTATCACTGTGTCCTTGGTGGGGGCAATACCAAGACTAAAGGGGGGAAATATACAAGCAATCACAGGACAATGTGGAGAGTGCAGTGTGAAGAGGCATGTATAGACCTCAGGGGGAGCGAAGTAGTGGCGTAGGAGTCGGTAGTTTGGGTGCCCTTTACCACCAGTAGGAGAAAGCTTTCCTAAGTTGGATTAAACAACAGAGACAGAAAGACATCTTAATGCAGGAAAATGGAAAGAGGGTTAATTTGGTGACTCAACAAAGACCCTCCTGGGCCCAAGATGCTGTAAGAGCTCTAGGTATCACGCACCAATGGTCCTACATCCTGGGACAGTTTTTCTCCTATAAGCCTCTTTTTTAGGCTCAAAACACACTTTCTGAGAAGCATCTCCTTTACACGGTAGCCTACCAGTGCTCCCTAACCAAGTTACCTAACGGTCTAGGCAAAACAACCATACACAGAAGCACCACCACAAGCCAGCAGGTTGATTTATTAAAATTTACCCAAGTCATGCGGAGAAGGAGGAGACCTTGAAACTAAAGCTGGGCCTTGCCAGTGCTGATAAAAATCATGGCTGTCTTCTAGATAGGCAGCCAAGAGATGCTGCAGGAGCATCTCACTAACTCCGTCTGCTTCAAAATCAGGAAGACCTTTATGTAAGCATCTCAGGTAGCCTATGTACTCCCTGGTATATGAGGAGTAGTGATGTAGATTACGAATGCAGGCAGTCAGAAGGGATTGGAGAACTGGAACGGGCACAAGAAATAGGGAACAGCATGCGTAGAAGAAGAACGCAGTACAGGTGCTGAGGAGTGAGCTTAGGGTCGTGGGTGTAGGTACCAGGGTCTTAAGATATTGATACTAATAAATATTAGAATCAAGGCTGGCCAGATTAATCTGCTGCCTCAGTGGATTAAAGTGCATGCTCAGGCAGATGCAGGGGCCAGGTGTTCGATCCCCCGGCATGCTATGCCAGCTCTGCTCCTGGGGCGAGTTGAGATGGGATTGAGACTGGGCATGGTGGCACAAGCCTATAAGCCCAGTGCTTGGGAGGCTGAAAACAGGAGGATCACTGTGAGTCCAATCTGTGTAATGAGACCCTGTAGACCATGTACTAAATATAAATACATACATACATACATACATAAATTATTCAAACCTATCCAGTATCACCAGAGCAAGTACATCCCTGAAGCACTCAGAAGAGCCAACATCGTTGAATGCCACCGGAGTTCCATGCACTGCTCTAGAGGCTGTCCTACACACAAGGCTGGATACATTGCACAGCAACTACTTCACAATCTAATTTAAAGCTGAGCGTAGTAAAGTAGCAAGTGCTTTATAATATCCCTGTCACGGATTGGATCCTTAGTGCCCTCCACAGGCCAACGGCTTGCTCCCAGCCTGTGTCGCTACTGGGTGAGGTGGTGCTCCAGGAAGAAGCGGGGCCACCAGCAGCATGTGCACTGCTTCTGTCTTGCCTGTCTTTGCTTCTCGGCCTTGCTCTACCATGGGCATCTGCCTTGACATGCCACCTCATCACAGGTCCCAAAGCCATGGGAGCCAGGACTAGGAGCTAGAACTGGAAGCCGAAATAAACTCTCCCTCCTATAAGCTGTTTGCCTTGGGTCCATGGGCACAGGGATGGACCCCGAGCATGAGGTCCCCACTGTGTGGGTCAGACGTCTGGGCAGGGCTGGGCTAGATGATGCTTCTGTTTCCATCAACAGCACTGTGCAGTGGTATTAAGCTGGTGGCTGGACCCGTCTATGGCCCAAGGCAACTTGACTCACAGGCACTGCAGGTGCCCTCCAGAGTGGCTTTCCCTTGAGCTCAGTCGTGGCCTCTTTTGCTCCTGTGGTCTCACTGCCTCTGCTGACGCAATCTGACTCCTTGGCTCAGGCCCAAAGACTAAGGAAAACACTGTTTCTCATAAGAATTAGTTGCAAACTGGCCGACTGCTCTTTTATTGCTATATTCTGATAGAACAGTAATTTGCCAACTCTTAAGTCCAGAGGAGAGGAAGTAAACCATTACCCATCAACACAAGGAATTTTTAAAATTTTTGTCATCTTCAGCCAACCAGGTAGATAGTAATTAATTTATCATTCTCTCCTGGATTAAACCTAAGACATTCCCCAGAAGTCTCATGTGCTAGGGCCAGCCAAATAGCTCAGCAGATTAAAGTGCCTGTAAGCAGTTGCTGGGAATGGAGGTTTGATCTCCAGGTCTACTGTGTTGGCCCAGTCCCTGGAACATGCTTAGACGGCAATTGAGACTGGATGTGGTGGCACATGCCTATAATCCCAGTTTTTGGGAGGCTGTAGAAAGGTGGATCACTATGAGTCTGATCTAATAGTGAGACCCTGAATATCCTGTAGACCCCTCCCTAAAAAAAAAAAAAAAAAAAAAAGAAAAGAAAAGAAAGCAGTCTTGTGTGTTAGAAGGTGGGACCCGCCCAGTGGAGCGCCCCCTCTTGTCAGGGTGTGCTTTTGCGCCTGGCTTCTGCCTTCTTCCCCTGCTTCCCAGCCGGCACAAGCTGAGCAGTTGGCCACACCAGGCCTTCTACCGTGCCACTTCTGCCTTGGAGCGGGCCTGCTATGGACTGCGCCACGAACCCAAAGGATCTTCTCCTTTAAACTGTGGGCGCTGGATGTTTTGTCCAGCAACAGGGAAGTGATTAATCCAGCACACAGTAAACACGAGGCAGTTACTAAGCGATTACAGCTAAGGGCATGAGGCTTGGGGCACAGCCACTCCCCTAATGCCTGCGCTCAGAAAGTTAGCAAATCCTGATTGGACTCCAGTCTGGCTCCAGAAAAATCACATTTAGTGGTTGTGCCATTACCGCCTGTAGCAAGGAAGGCCACACCAGTGAAGCAGTTAACTAGAGAATACGTCTGTAGTCTCAGGCCACAAGAAAGGACCATGCCGTGGGCTTCCTGGTGCCTCACCCATGCTCTAGGCAGTGTAGGAATTAGCACACTTTGACTTTTAGAACTCTGGTGTAGGCCCTAGTTTTAAAGAGCTTTTGATCACTTTCTTTGTCCGGCGAGTAACCTGAGCCTGGGAATGGAGAACCCAGCCACAGATTAAATGCATTTCAAATAATGAGAAGACACAACCCTGCTTCTGCGGTCGCACTACTCTCCTGGATTGTTGGAGGATTATTTACTGTGTTTGCCTTGACTTGAGCTATGTAATTTTTCCAAAACAGATGCAGCCAGTTGATTAATGGTATTTCTCAGTAGAAGTCAGAAATGGCAGCAAGACGTGTCGAAGCGGCGTCATCCTAGGCTAGGACAGTAAGCGCAACTCTGAAACAAGGACCTGTTCCGGGTGTTCTTGAGGCTGGGAGGTCACGGCCACTTTTTTTTACTAAGAGACAGAGATAAATATGGAGGAGGGTAGCAGGAGCTTGGGAGGCTGGGCGGGCTAGGCGTGTACTAATAATAGGAGAGTCACGTGACGCCTAAGTCACCTCCAAAGAGGCTTAGTTGGTGCAGGTGAATTAAAGTGCTCAGAATTAAGGACATTTCTTCAAATATTCCCCTGATGTGTAAAAATAGACCCAAGGAAATAACACGTGTGATGGAAAGAGAACTGGGAGGTTAAAATGACCTCTAGGCAGAGGCTTTTTGTCATCTGCAAGGGACTAGTTAAGAGCAGGGCAAGCTACATAATTTGCAGGGTCTGACATAAAATGAAAATGTGGGTC
The DNA here is from genome assembly GCA_004027025.1 of Myocastor coypus. Taxonomy (NCBI): domain Eukaryota; kingdom Metazoa; phylum Chordata; class Mammalia; order Rodentia; family Myocastoridae; genus Myocastor; species Myocastor coypus. The sequence continues at coordinate 18,541 of PVJA010025234.1, forward strand.
CCCTTCTTTAAAAGTTATTCTGTATTTCAAGATGACACCAGCACAGCATTGTACCGCGCGGGGGGTCTCTGAACTCGGGGCGCTAAGGCATGCACAGGTTGGTACCCAGGAAGCGGGCCCAGGCTGAGAGTCTGACCACCTAGTTCTTTTATTGCAGCCACGTGTGCCGCTCACAGGGACTTGCGGGGCCAGTCTGGGCAATGTCAGGAGGGGACTGGTTGATGGGAGTGTTTCTCTATCTTTATAGTTTTACAAAGGTTTAAGCCCCAGGAAAAGCAACGATGGAATTTCAGGCTTATCTGGGTCAAAGTAAAAGCATTATTTCTTTTTCTCAGGCTGAGAGCTTTGCCCAGAGCCCTTGAGATCACACTGACGTAGGTGTGTCCTTTCTCTGCCATCCTGGGGGCTGGGGGCTCTGTGCCTCTGCGCCTCTGTGGGCTGAGCCGTAGGGCAGAAGTCAGCGGCACCCACAGGAAGTCCGCTTGGACTTGCGCCCCGTGGGTCACACAGTTGTCCTCTCAGTGTCTCCCTCCAAGAGGGTCCCTGAGTCCCCTCAGATTGCACACCTGCCACGCGGGCCGTTCTGGGCTGTCCTCTCCTTGACACACTTCTGAGTACCAGAGACAGCGCCTCTGGAGTGGCCTCTGCGTCCTTCTCCAGGCAGCCCCTCCCCCAGCCCCCATGGGTCCTTGATCCAGTGAAGGTCTTGCTGCTAGAAGGGCTGGAGCGAGGCAGCCACCTCCGGACATCCCACGCCAGGCTTTGCTCTTCTCTCTTAGCCCTGCTGTGGATGGCTCGTCCTTCCCAGGCACCGTGTCAGCGGAAACGCCTTCTCACACCACACACCACTGGGTCTGCCCTCATTTCTTAAATGGACTTGGCTTTTGGGAAGTGGCTGTACCCAACAAAGCCCCGGCATGGGTCCAGGAGAAATTCATTTCAGTCACAGAAGGCCAGACAGAAGCTAGGCCTCCCAAAGGAGGTTAATAATACAGCCCGTCCCATGGGCAGTCCAGGAAAGCCTTTGGAATTTGCCATCTTCAGAGGTGCCTCCGTCGACCATTCAGAGGTATCTGATTCTCCAGGCCCCTGCCCTGCGGCAACCTGGCTCTGGAAGGAAGGCCACTGCAGCTCTGGTTTTGAAATCTCGGGCATGACTGTTTTAGGGTTTGAAGCCAAAACATATTGAGCAAATGAAAACCTCACTCACCAGGAATCACTCTTCGTTTTCAAACACATCAATCAGTCTGTCAACAGCACAAACTAAAGGTCTATTATGTGCAGAACCATGGACTGGCCACTGCGGGGAGATTTGTGGAGCTGTGTATTAATCGTTTCATTCAGCCTTCCTTTATCTAGCCATTTAATTCAATTTAGCGAATTGAGTCAAATCAAGAAATACCCACTGAGCCTTGGTAGCCACAAAACCCCGCTCTAGAGGGATGCTAGAAATATAAAGAGTGGTAGCCATGTGTAAAAAGCCGCCCTTAAGAGTTTACTGTCTAATGAGTACGGGGGCAAAAGCAAGCGCATGAAAGGTTAGACCAGGAAAAGCACCACACATGCAACAGAAGAAGTTGATCTGAGGTGTTCCAGACATTCAGAGAAGGGAGCTCTCACACAAACGTACGCTCTTATTTAAAAACATATGTTAGGTATATTAGGTATTAAATAAGGACTCTTTGAAAATTGTCAAATAAAATGGTCTTAGATCTGGGTCTTAGAGGATTGGTGAGAATGTAGCAGGTGGAAGCAGTGGCGAGGCGCGGCAGAGCAGGTGGCAACTGCTGCTTTTAACAAGCTTGGGGAGGCCTGTGGAGGCCAGCCACCTCCATATATTCATTCATCATCTTGCCATCAATCCACTGATCCACCCAACCCATCCATCCACCCCTCCTTCCCTCCCTCCATCCTTCCACCATCATCAGTTTCTCTATCCTCTCATCCACCAACCTGTGGTCCACTTTGCCCCTGGCCACTTCCCCATGTCCAGGTGGGACAGAATCTCTGCCTCTAATCCCAGTATGGGGGTGCACAGCTGCAAACAGCTTTGAGGCACAGGTGGGAGGAATGCAAGCTTGAGCTCAACCCAGGCAACTTAAAGATTTAGCAAGCATACAAAAGTGTTGGGATGTAGCTCAGGGTGAAGGGCTGGGTTTTGTTCCCAGTAAACACACACACACACACACACACACACACACACACACACACACACACACTTACACAAACACACACACAATGTCACCTCAAAGATCAGATGGATATATCATTTAAAGACATTCTCTTTTGTGCATTCATCACAAATCAGGCTTCTTCTGGCACCAGGAATACAAGGATAGATTTGATGCCCAAAGGAGGCTCCCATCATGCCCTGGAGAGAAGCAGATGAGGCACACCATACCAGTTTCCACAGAAATATGTGTAGGGTGCTAGAAAAACATGGAGTAGAGGCACTACAGTATCAGAGACTCAGAAGATACTCCTTTTCATAGAGAGTACAACCTTGATTTGTGAGCATAATTCATTCTGGAAATGTGCTTGCGACCCAAAGTACTTGTATATCCAAGCGAATTTCCCAATAAGAAATAATGGAAAGTCAGATGACTCATTCCACAGCTCCAAGACATTTATATAAAAACTACAATACTATAGCACAAAAGAAGAAAGAAAATATAAAATATAAACAAGTTGACCTGTACTTATCTTTGAAAACCTACGTGGCTGATGTGGGGGAGACAGGAGGGAGGAGGGTTAGTGTGTAGGAGAACTTCTGCCATCATTAGCAGAAGCACTGCAATGTACCGCCTCAATGGAGTTTTTGTATTCTTGCAACTGTATGAAGGAGCCTATCTGTGTCACTTTTGCCTACTTTTGGAGATGTCATGGAAATCATCTGTCGCATTGTCCAGCCATTGCCTGCACTGCTATGACCTCGCTTTGCTACAGAAGTCTGCACTGTTTCCACACACCTCCCTAATCTTATCTGAAGTGAGGGCTTCCTCCATCTCTGTCTCTCTCCCCATCCTCTGTAGATGAGATTCTCCCATAATCCCTTGTTGTTGGGTGAGTGCCACCTACCTACAATCCTGCAGAGGGAGGGAGGAGAGACAGGGAGAGAGAGGGGAGAGGCAGGGAGAGGGGGAGGGTGAAGGGGAGAGAGAGAGGGAGGGGTACAGAAGAGGGCAGGAGAAAGAAGAAGAACCACTGGTTCAGTTGTGAGCAGGCCATGTGACATTTGGTGTCATCTACTGCTTGTAGTGACATGACTCAACAACAAGCTTGCTCACTTGTGGAACACTCACATTAGTTGCAACCCAGGGTTTTACTACATGCAAGTGAAAATATTCAGGGCTCAAAGCGAGGCTGGGTCCCCCTGCCTTTTGTGAGTATGGGGCTCAGCCCTCTTTGACATTGCAGGCCATTACCAATAACCCCACTCTGTGGTGACCGTGTTTCTCTGGCATCTCAAGCTCTCCCTGAGTGACAGCAGACCTGTGAGCTGCCAGCTGCTTTCTTTCTCTGTCCTCCTGTCTTAGCCTCTGCTTGCTGGGAGCTTGAATGATTTACAAATAACAGAAATTTATTCCTCTCACTTGTGGATATCTGTATCACTGTGCTGGCAGATGTGGTGTTTGCTGAGGGTCCCTTTCTATCTTCATGAGATTGAATTGCCCAGAGTGTCCATTCCAATTGTTACTGCACTGAGAGCCAGGTTCCAGCACATGAGTGGGAAGCGGTGCCGTAAATATTCAGTCGGTAGGATAGGGTGTGTTCCCTCTTTTGAAGGGTTATTTATTTTTACAACACAAGTCATGCATTAAAACATGCTCAGTATGCCAAAGAAAATAAAAAGTCCATGACATCTTTGCATGCTTACTGTCCTATCTGTTCTCAGACATACTATTTCTAATTTATTGGGTCTCTCAAAGGAATTTTAAATTATATTATTTTGCAGGTGCTTGGGAAATAGTCCCCTTTTTGTGTATAAATGGCAATGTGATTTCATGTCTTGTGTGTTGTACGACTCTAAGGGTTCAAGTGCTAGAGCTTGGTCCTCATGAGGTGACACTGAGGCCTTCAAGAGGTGTCACAGTGGGACATCATTAGGTCTTTAAAAGTGCCACCCACTGAAGGGACTAAGGGCCCAGTCTTGGGACTTGGCCTGTGTCCTCACAAAGGTGAGTTGTTCCAGGAATGTTACTATTGCTTTGCAGATATCTTTCATCAATCGGAGAAATTTCTCTCTCTCTTTGTTTTCCTGAGGGTGTTTATCATGAACAGAAGCTGCATTTTATTAAATGCTTTCCTACCCTTATTGACAAGCTGATACAGTTTTTCTTTGGAGGATTTATATTGTGAATTGTAATGATGGATTTAAAAAAAAAAAAAAAAAAACATTAAATCACCCTGGAAATCCTTGGATAAACTCCACTTAATTGTGGAGACTTGTTTTATACATTTCTGCATTCTACTAATATTTTGCTGAGGATAATTTTTCACCCATATTTCTGAGCAATGCTAGCCTTTTTGCACTGCTTTTTGTGGTATTGGTACAATGCTGTGAGAGTTGGGAGATATTCCTCTTTTATTTTCTCTTCGCAAGTGCAGAGAAACGGTGTTGTTTCTTTAAATATTTGATGAAAGCCCTCTGGATCTGGGATTCTTTTTTGGAAGACTTCACAGCAAATTCAGCTTTTTAACAGTTGTAGAATTACTTGGGTTATCTATTTCATTCAGAGTAGTACTTCATTCAAGTCATAATTTGTGGTTTATAAGTAACTGGTCCATTAACGTATGCTGTCAGATTCCTGGGCTTGGAGTTGGTGTAGTATTTCTACATAATCCCTGTAATGTCTTCGAGACCTGTAGTGACAGTCTGTATCCTATCCTAACAAGTGACAGCCTGTATTCCATCCTAACACCAGTGACTAGATCTTCTGTTTTTCCTATTTCGGTCTTCCTAAGGACATCAATGTTGATTTCTCTCTAAAAATCAGCTTTAAGTGTCATTCATTCTTTTCATGTTAAATTTCCTTTCAGTCTCATCGACTTCCTTATCTTCATTATCTATTTTCTTCCACTCGAGGTGTGCTAATTTTGCTTTTTTTTTTTTTTGTTGTTGTTTCCTCAAGTGGACATTTAGATGCTTTTGCTTCTTAGCGCTGAGGGTTCCTGCCATCCCTGCTCTAACTGTGGTCCACACATTTTCACATGCTACCTTCCCCATTTCAGGAAATTCCATTGAGAATTCTTTTTTGAGTCATGGATTATCTTGCAGTGTTTTGCTTTTCCAGGCATTTGAACATTTTCTGGTTCCATTTTTACTTTTCATTTTTAGCATAATTTCATTATGGACGTCAAATACACTGTATTATTTCAATTCTTGGAAACATTTTTAGTTTTTGTCTATCTTGATGAATAAATCTTGTTCACTTTAAAAAGTATACTCTGCTGGCTTTGGTTAATGTTAATAATAATAATAATAATAATAATAATAATAATAATAATAATAATAATTAGTTAACATCAATTCAGTTGTCTTCTCTTGATGATTTGCTGTCTCTTGCTTCTATCACTAAGAATATTAAAGTTGCAACTTTAATTACTAACTTATCTGGTGTTTGTTTTATTTCTGTCACACCCTCCATGGAAAGAGGTGGTCCCAAGTCCACCACAGCAAGGGGCTGAAGGGCTCAGTCTAATAAGTCTTAACAAGCCTTGAATCCTGACACTACGTGTGTGAGTGAGCTCAGAGATGGAGCCCTTCCACCCACATCTTTGGCAGAGGTCTTCTCATGGGCCAGCTGCTTCACAGGGAGCCACCTGGGGAGGATGATCATGGAGCAGGAGCCAGCCGTGTTGGAGCAAAGCTTTCAACTCACAGAAATGGTCAGCTAATCAGTGCGCATGTGCTGAAGGCACTGAATTTGAGGGTAATCTGTACGCAACAACAAATAACCACTCAGCCACTCCCCCTCTTCATTTGGTTTGTGTTTGTACAGTACACGTTCAGTTCTTCTGCTTTTAACCCAGCTATAAAGTGAATTTGTCATAGGCTGCATGCAGCAGGATCATATTAAAATGTTTATTCTGACAACCTGTCTTCTAATTCCCCTGTTCTGCCAACTCCATCTTATCATAATTCACCTGCTGCTCTTTCTGGTCTCCTTTTAGGTTGTTTGATCACTTTTCAGTGTTTCGTTTAAATTTATCTATTGTGATTTTCACCATGTTTCTTTGAATGTGTAGCTCAGTCATTCTCTAGATAAGAAAATATATCCTTAACTTTTCATGTCTCCTTACAATTAGTATTTTACTACTTCAGTTTTAATGTAGACAACTTGTTGCTATACATGTGTTACATCTGTCATACACTTATAATTTTTGTTTTCAGCTTCTGTCTTTTAAATAACTGAAGAGAAGAAAATTTTATCATATTTTGCCACACACTTATCCTTCCTGTCACATTTTCACCATCGCTAATGCCCAGCTTTCCTTATGATATCTTTCTATCCAAAGAGATTTCTTTATCATTTCCTTTGGCAAATGCCCAAAGCTATGATTTGTTTTAGTTTTCTTTCATCTGAGAATGTCTTTATTTTCCCTCCTGAAGAACATTTTTGCTAGAAATAGAATTCTAGGTAGGAATTTTTTTTATTCCAGCTCTTTCAAACTTTCAAACAGGCCTCCATGACCTGTGGCAGGAAATCTGACATAATTCAAATTGTTTTTCTCCATAGTAAGGTGTTTTTTTTTTTTTTTCTTGTTACTTTCAAGTGTTTTTCTTTGTCTTTCAAAGAAAATTTCAGCAGTTTCATTATGATTTGTCTGGGTGTGGTTCTTTTTGGCTTAATCTTCTTTGGGACTCACTAAACTTCCAGAATCTTGGGTTTCTGCATTTTTTGAAAGTAAGGAAGTTTCCAGCCACTATTTCTTTAATAATTTTCATAACTATCCTCTCTCTTCTCACCTTCTAGGATGTGAGCCACACAAACATTAAAGCCTTTGTGGCCATCCCTCAGGTTTCTGAGATGTTGGTCTTTCTTTGTATTTTTGTTGTGCTACTAATCTCCCTAAATCCACTTTGTCCTGTGTTATTTCCAGTCTTCTAAGAAGTCCATTCATTTAGTTTAAAATTTTCATTTTTTTCCGCTCAGACTTTTCATTTTGTTCTCTTTGTCTATTTCTTTGCTAATTTGTTCTCCATTAACATTTCAAGAATGTCTCTGCTGTTCACCTGAGCATTTTTAGAATTGCTTTTGGGTCATCATCAGGCAATTCCAGGGTCTGCTTCATCCTTGTGGATGTCAATGGGTTCAGGCTTTCATGATTCTTCATATAGTGGGTAATTTCTTTTCTTGATACATTGAATATTAAATTATGAGACTCTAAACCTTGTTGGAGTCATATGCTATTGATGTTTTTGCTTAATGAGCGATTGATTGATAATTTGATTTGCCTTTTGTAGATTTTGGTTATAACTTTACAGTTTCTATTTTATAGCCCTATTGATTGACCCTTATGTGCATCACCAAGTGGTCATTGTGGGACAAGGGTAGAGAGCTATTTGCTAGCTCAGTTTCCAAGTTGCAAATGTGTCTGCCTATTTGCAGTCAAGAGTGAAGATTAAGGGTGAGCTGAAAAGTGTATTGGAGGGCTGGCCAAGTAGTTCAGTGGATTAAAATACCTGCAGCCAGGCACAGGGTTCGGGGTTCCATCCCTGTGGCCTGCTGTGCTGGTCCTGTCCCCGGGATGCTCTGAGATGGCAGTTGAGATTGGGCATGGTGGTGCACTCCTGTAACCCAAGCTCTTCTTGGGAGGCTGTAAGCAGGTGGATCACTAAGAGTATGATCTAGTAGTGAGACCCTGAACACTCTGTAGACCCTTTGCTAAAATACAAAAGTGTATTGGAAAGAAGGAAAGAAAGGAAGGATACAAAAAGGAATGATGTCTGGCCTTAGCTTTAGGGAAGGCGTTGTGGTACTCACTGGAGAGGAAGGCTCTCACTCTCAGAGCTCGGGGTCCTGCAGGCTTCCACTGCTGCTGTTACAATTGGGACCACTGTCTTCCCTCTAAGAATGGAGGACAGGGTTGCAAGAGAACAAGGAAGAAAGGGAAAATAAAGTTTCCTTCACTCTGCCTAAGCTGAAGCACTTCATGTCTGATGTGAATTTGGGAGCCAACTTTCGAATTACATTAATGAGTTGTTGGAATTTTAACCAAAATTAAACATAGAGGTTAATTTGGGGGAAATTATCACATATATAGTTTGAATCTTCTCACCCATGAATATAGTACATACTCAGGTCTCCTTTTATGTCCTCTATATTTTGATTTATATTTCTATGTCTAATGAAAGTTTTGCAGATATCTTGCAAAGAATATTTCTGGATATTTTATAGTTTTGTTGATACTCTGAAGGATATCATTCCTTTCTTATTTCAAGCTTAGTTATTATAGACATATGAGGATGTTTATTTTATTTTTTACATTTGTCTTGTCTTCCTAAATATACTTCCTCCTTTCAGCACTTTTGGGGGACACTGTAACATTCCATGAAGCTTAGGAGAGACAAGAACATTGTTGTATGTTAGTTTTACTGGAAATTCTAATTGATAGAAGACATCGACTTTGGGCATAAGCTTTATATTTATGTTGGCTAATGCCTTTTAAAACATCAAAATGCTATTAAAGTCAGTCACATGATTGTTTAACATTTATTCAGAGTTACCTTTTTTTTTTTTTTTTTTTTTTTTTTTTTTTTTTTTTTTTTTTTTTTTTTTTTTTTTTTTTTTTTTTTTTTTTTTTTTTTTTTTTTTTTTTTTTTCTTTTTTTATGTGTTTTAGTACTGGGTCTAAAGGGTCTACAGCAGCAGTTCCCAACCTGTGGGTCGCGACCCTGGTGGGGATCGAATGACCAAAACACAGGGGTAGTCTAAAGTCATCGAAAGATGTTATTTATTTGGAATTACAGTTTTGAAGTAGCCACCAAAATAATATTTGGTTTAGGGTCACCGCAACATGAGGAACTAACTGTATTGTGGGGTCACAGCATTAGAAAGGTTGAGAACCACCGGTCTACAGAATCTCACTACGTAGATCTGACCCATAGTGATTCTCCTGTTTTCAGCCTCCCAAATGCTGGATTACACCACGCCCAGTCTCAATCACTGCCTCAGTGTGCTCCATGGGTGGGGCTGGCACAGCACTCCAGGGATAGAACCTGGTCACTGCACTCTGCCTAAGCAGGTGCTTTAATCCACTGAGTTTTCTGACCAGCCTCAGAGTTCTGGTGTCTCAACCTATTATTTTTTAATGTTGAAGCATCCTTGTACTCCTAGGACAAGCCATGTGTTATCACAGCGAATTTCTTTTGTATAAAGCTGGACTCACTTTGTTAATAATGTGTTTAGAAATTTCATAGCTATGTTTATAAATGAGTCTGGCTTATAAATTTATTTCTCATAATTTTTTATCTGGTATTAATATTAGATGTTTCTTAACTATAGGAACAAAACAGAGAGAGAGAGAGAGAGAGAGAGAGAGAGAGAGTTTAATAGACTTTATTTCGGGGACAGTTTTAGGCTCACAGCGAAGCTGAGCCAGACAGAGGTTTCCACCATCCCCTCGCCTCCCTCACGCAGCCACGAGGGGCTCTCTGTCCACGTCCCCACCCCAGTGGCGCAACTGCTGTAGTGAATGAACTTGTGTTCACGCGCTGCAGTTCCCCGAAGGTCGCACCTTACACTGGGGTTCTCTCTTGGCATTATGCATTCTGTGGCTCAAGACAAGCGTCTAACAGCTTGTGCCACCACTGCAGCACCAACACATCTATTCCCAGCATCCTTTGGTGTTCTATCTGTTCATCTCTCTTCGGCACAACCCAAGCCTGGCAACCGTGGCTCTCCACCGTCCGCATAGCTTGCCTTTTCCAGAATGCCACAGCTCAAATTGTACAAAATGTAATCTGTTCAGACTGACTCTCTTTCATGTCTCTCTGAAAGCTACCGCATTTCTCTTTATCACCGAATCCTTGAATAGTATGTCATTGTCTGCATGTAATACATGCACCTCACACATTCACCTGCTGAGGGACATCTTGGGGTCTCTCAAGTTCTATTATCAATAAAACTGCTCCAAACATCCATGCATGGGTTTCTGCAAGGACATCAGTTTTCAATTCCTTTGGGTAAAAAACAAGCAGCAGGATTTCTAGATCTTTTTTTAAAAAAATATATTTAGTAGAGGGTCTACAGGGTCTCACTACACAGGTCAGACTTGTAGTGACCCACCCATGTGCAGCCTCACAAGCATGAGGCACACTGCCATGACCACTTTCCATGGCTGTCTCAGTGCACCCTAGGGGTGGGGCTGCCATGGTAGGCCAGGAAGATATCTAGATCTTAGAGTAAAAGTGTGTTTGGCTTCGTAAAGATCTGCCCAGCTGTCACCCAAAGTGTCTATACCTTATCATAGTTCTTCCCTCAGTGAATCAGATTTCTTGTTACTCCACATCATTGCCAGTACCTGCGTTGACAGGGTTCTGGGGTTCGGCCATGCTAGTAGAGCTACAGTGGTGTTTCACTGTTGTTGTGCTTTACATTTCTCTGCTGCCCCATAAGGCTATGCTTCTGTTTTTTAGGATTGTTTCCTGTTTGTTTATCTTTCTTGCTGAGGTGTCCATTCAAGTTTTTCACTTTTTTTTCTTTTTTTACTGAGTTGTTTGTTTCTACCTATTGAGGTTTAATTTTGTTTTTGGTGTCGAGAACTTAACCTGGGGCTTCCAGCTTGCTAGGCAAGCATTCTACTGCTGAGCCAAATCCCCAGCCCCTGTTTTTACCTGTTGAATTTTAAGTGTTTTCTGGAAACAGTTTTTAACATATTTTTCTAATCTGTGGCTTGTAGTTTTGTCTCTTGAGAGACTGTATGGAGTGTTATCACCTCTAATTTTATAAGCAAATGTTATATATATATATATATATATATATGCAAGTATATGTGTATATGTGTTATATACTCATGTGCCAACATGTGATTGTGTACTTACCAAAATATCTGTTAGATCATTCAGTGGCAGAATGAATGAGAACCTGCTCCTTTTTAAATTTTTAAGTGACTTTATGGTAGTCTGGTGTATGAGTTCGCAATAACTTATTTACACATTACCTTACTGGTGGATTTCTATAGATATTTTAATATGCATAAATGTTTGCATACAGCATCTCACATAGATGTGAACTTGTGTGTGTGACACAACAGCACAACATTCTGGACATGGGAGAGCTTAGTCAAAAGGCACCGGCACTTACCATTGGGATAGATTTTGCTAAATTGCCCCTTATAGAAATTGTACAAACGCACACTCTTATGGTACTGTCATGATGTTAGACTTACCTTTGCAACACAGAGTTATCACGCATTTTGATTTTGGCAATCTGAATTAGCAAACCAAGAAATGGCACCTTGGTATGATTTTCACGCGCATTCTTCTTTCAGGAAGGCTTAGTGACCACTAAAACTCGATGTATGCCTTGCAGAGCCCTTGCAGAAAGGGGTAGAGGTGTGCCTTTTTTCTGACAGCGAGCTGCCAGAAAGTCGTGGGGCAGAACTTGCAGTTCACCAGGCCTCGGTCCCATCACTGGCTTTCTGGTCTTTGGCAGCTTCCTGCCTCTCTGTCCGAGATGCCGCAAGCACAGTGCTGAGCAGCAGGGAGCGCAGCCAACGACGCCAGCGCAGAGACGCAAGTGGGTGTGAGGTGTGCAGAGTACTTTTTTTGTCCTTGTGATTATTTTTTACCATCCCAATTCAATTTCAAGAGCTGTGAGTGGCAATGCATGTTTCGGATAAGTGGAAGACGACTAGAATGTGAAAACCATTACAGGTGAGAAACCCACTGGTAACTAGTTCATGCAATTGTGCTCAATCCCCACAGGATGGAAACACTCACTGCCTCTTACGGTTGTCCTGGGGATTAAAGGAGACAGCGTATTTAAAGTGCCTGGGCCAAAGAGAAGCTCTCCAAAGTGTGTCCCTGGCTGTTACTAACCACTGTCCCTGTGGCGGCTTCACCCACAACCATGTCACCCACTCGTCCTGGGGAAAGTTTGTGCTTTGCTGGCTTGTGTGTTACTAGCAAGGATGAAACATTAGGCAGAGGGAGGGCCGGCAGCAATGGGTTCGTGGCAATAGCTCCGTTTTCTTAAAAGCTTTGGAGCAAAGCCTCTGATACAATTTGTTAGCCCACCCAACCCTGCAAATGTGAAATTGGGTTTATATTTGATCAGTTAGGCTGGGCTATTGAAGCTTCATGTGTCAATAGCAGCACTGACTTATCACCACTGAGCTCGGGGATGCCTGACCTGAGGTTCCTGCCTCAGGGAGGAAGGTGGGCCACATTGCTGGTGTCCTTTGTGGTTTGGAGACTGTTGGAGACAGCGCA
>PVJA010025235.1:0-30996 GCA_004027025.1 Myocastor coypus
GAAAGATTAAATAAGATTGATAAGCCCCTAGCTAACCTCATCAAAAAGAGGAAAGAAAGGACTCAAATTCAAGCAATAAGGAATGAAAAGGGTGAAATTACTACAGACCCAGCAGAGATACAGAGAATCATAAATAGTTACTTTGAGAATCTCTACTCTCACAGAATTAAACCCACAGATGAAATGGACAGATTCCTAGAAAGGTACAAATTACCAAAACTGAATCAAGAAGATATTAAAATTCTCAACAACTCAATAACAGCCAATGAAATACAAAATGTAATAAAAAGCCTACCGACAAAGAAAAGTCCAGGACCCGATGGACTCACCTCTGAATTCTACAAGAAATTTAGAGAAGACATAACCCCAATACTCCTCAAACTTGATTCGTGCCTCCCCTTCTCACTGCTTGGGCATTTGTCCTTCTTCAGTCTCTGTTTTCCCAAGTGATCTTGTAGATTTTTTCTCCATGTAGACATAAACACTTTTCCCAAGTCAAAAATTAGACCTCCAGAAGCCACAAGAATACCTGAGTAACTGTCTATAATTAAATCTGTAAATTTCATGTATTCCTTCCATACCCCTGCTCCACCCCAGTCTGTGCTGATCGTTGTCTAAGCTCTAAATCCTCAACAAGTTGACTGTCTTGCTTTCTCTCATTTCCTTTTCCATTCTCCTATACAAGATGACAGCTCTAGTTAAGGGGCATGAGCCTCAGATCCATCGTGGTCTCATTTCTTCCAGGTCTACCTTAGGATTTCATTCATATTTCCCTCTCTGATTCTTTCACTGGGATGACATTGCAACAATATCAGTTATTTTTTACCTAAATGTTAAAAACTAAAATCCAGTTACATCAACAGAACTCTTACTCTGTAAATATGTTCACAGTTCAGTGACAATGAGAGAGCATGAGGCTTCCTTAGGGCAGGGTTGGCTACGACAACAAGAAGAAAAGCACCGCCTTCAAAATTCGCCCATATGCAATTAATACAAGCGATCTACATGGAGACTTAGAGCTGTGCTTTTGATCAAGGATATTCAAAGTATCCACGTAAACCCAGGCACAAGGTATAAGAAAACTCACATGAAATAATGACACATCTGAAAAAAAGAAAAAAAAAAAAGGAAAAGAATATACTTTTCTTTGGACTAAGAGGAAGCAGATGCATACACAGTCAAATGTTCTGCAATTGCAGTGGGCCACCAGTGAAGCTTGTGATGTTGAAGGCTATTGAATCTAAGCCTCCTAAAGCTCATCTCACCAATCTAGCTCTGCGTTTCATGCATTGCAATTAAGCATTTTTTTCTTTGTTTCTTTTTTTTTTCTTCTAAGCAACATCAATAGGGAGGTGGGTCATGCCCACACACTGTACTCTGTAGAACGATTGTGAGGACAATATGCAATACGTCAACTTTCAAGAAAAGGAAAGAGGAGAAGAAAAAAAAAGCAATGTTGAAATAAAAGTGTTAATGTTTAATTGTTTGATCAATCTTATATATCTATATGTATTAATCTAAGCTGATCTGATGATGAAAATATGTAATATAACCATTGTTAAATTTAAACAATAAAAAAATAAAAATAAATAAAAAACATATAATCCCCCCCCAAAAAAATAATAATAATGACACATCTGATAACATAAGCCCTGAGAAGTAACAATTTGTATTACCTGACTGGAGGATATGACTGACCATGACAAACTATAGTCTAAATCCCAAACACCATGGACAGTTCCTACTGTTTCAAGAGCACTTTGAATTAACATCACAAAAATCAGTCTGTTCAAATCAGGATGCCCAGCATCAGAGGAACTTGAGAAACTGAGATCTGAGGCCAGCAGGGGGCACTGTGGCACCAGGCCTGAAAAGGCAGAGCTGCTGCACAGGCTACATGGGACTCTTCTGCTTGTCACACATTCGGTTAAGGAATGTCCCTATTGCAGTGTGCCTGATTTTCCTGCACCTCCACCTCCCAAAGTAACGGGAAACCTTGGCTCTAACTCACACTCTTGCTCTCTATTTTATTTTCCACCTTGTAGAGTAGTCTAGTCCTGAGATCAGACAGAGATAGATGGATAATTGTGCCCACAATCAAGTTTCTTGAAACAATCAGGACCTAGAATATTCCCTGAGAATACAATAGTAAACATTTGGAGATGAAAGAGCATCAGTCACAGAAAGGTTCTTATAGCAAAACTCTAGACACCTTTTCACCACCCCACGATGGCTCTTCCTGACGTCATCCTCCTGTCAGACAATGAGTTATCCATGGAACACAGAAAGGATCCTGGGCCACGTTTCCACTGCATTTGCTCCTGTCACAGCATGCAACTGGTTAAGCAATTGATCCTTCCGCTACCTCTACCACCTTCTGAATCTCCTGCAGCAACCCTGGCTTACAGGGTACTCAGTATCATTATAGAGTCTTGATCAGTAATGAACCTTCTCGAGACTCTTGCCAAAATGCAACCCAAAACCCAGTTCCTTATTGCACGTGTCAGCAGTGCAATTATAACACATACTTTAGTTTAAAAAGTGATTGATATACTACCCTAGCTAGCCTTAATTGAAAAGCACAACAATAATATGTTATAGGTTTGCAGCATAGGTCCAATTATCAAAATATTGCATATATTTGATTTCCAACTATGTTATATCATCCAACTGAACAGGAATTTCAGCATATCAAAAATAATAATAACAAGCCGGGCATGGTGGCACACACCTATAATCCCAGCACTTAGGAGACTGAGACAAGAGGATCAGTGTGAGATCCTTCGAGACCAGCCTGGGGTACAAAAGTGAGCTCAAGGCCAGCCCGAACTGTATAGCAAGACCCTGTCTCAAAAATAGAAAAAAAAAAAAAAAAAAAAAGAAAAAGGAAAAGAAAGAAAGAAAAAGAAAAGAACACATTTGAGTAGTAGATGAAAAATTAATTAATATAGAAGACAAACCTATCAAAACACTGCCAAGTAGCATCTCTAATGAACTCATGCAGTACACCTGGACCACAAAGGATGACAGAGCTAGATTTCTCATATTATCTGGAGGGTGGCAAATGGGAAGTGTGTAGAGAGTAGAGTAGAACTGACAGGACAGGAGCCAGGCAGCAGAGGCGCAACTGGGGCAACAGTTTCTGAGAACTCAGTGCTACGGATCTGCCACATTATCAGAGGAAATCAGTGAGAAGAAGAGGACCTGGAGTAGGTCATGGGAGCAAGCAGCAGAGCCTGGTCCTCCACCAATGTCCAAAGAAGATTCTGGCTGTTTTAAAGGACATCTCCCCAGAGCTGCCACGAGGCACTTGGAGTCAACATCACAGCATCCTGTTTCTTCTGCAGTGTGATAGGCTCATAGTATCCTGAGTTCCTCCTCAGCATCCAGTTTCTCCAAGTGCGCATTCAGCACTGATGCCTAATTTCTGTCCCCAAGAGGCTCTAGCCACTAAGTCACAGCATGGTGCATTATGGGCAGGACACCATGTGGTGCTAGCACCGTATTAGTGAGTGATGTAAGTGTGGTGAGATTGGAAAGCACTGTGCCCACACATGTATTTTGCTCAAGATTAACAGCTTAAACTCTCTATCCCCAAAGCTAATCCATCCCAAGCCTGACCCACCCAGTGAGCTCTTTTTGACATAGAAGACTGCACAGAACCCAGGGTGACATCAGAAACCTCCTACAAACCCCATTTGCATGGTGGAGCCTGCCCCTTTTAGATATACAGAGGGCAAGCCAGGGACTTGAGGGAAGCTCCGCTCTACAGTGCTCTCAGAAGGCAGCGCTCAGGGTGATCTCCACCATGGCCTGGTCCCCTCTCTTCCTTAGCCTCCTGGCTCACTGCACAGGTGATGAGAAAGCAGGCAGAGACAGAGCTCAGCACACGGGGGTATCGCCCTTCTCTTTTGGTCTTAGAACTAGATCGCCATCTCTGTGTTTCTCCTACTTGCAGGGTCCTGGGCCCAGGCTGTGCTGACTCAGCCTCGCTCCATGTCTGGGTCTCCAGGAGAGACGGTCAGTATCTCCTGCACTGGCAGCAGCACCAATATTGGCAGCAATTACGTCCATTGGTACCAGCAGCTCTCGGGAACAGCTCCCAAAGCAATCATCTATGGGAATAGCAATCGACCCTCAGGGGTCTCTGATCGTATCTCTGGCTCCAAATCTGGCAGCTCAGCCACGCTGACCATCCGAGGGCTCCAATCTGAGGACGAGGCTGATTATTACTGTCACACGTACGATGACAGCCTCAGTGCTCACACAGTGCTCCAGCCCCATGGGGCAGCTAAGACAAAACCTTCTTCCTCTCCTGCCAGGTGGGTAAATCCGCACATCTCAGTTTCTCTTCTCTCATTGCTAAGACAAACACCAGGCGCCGGAAAGGAGGGAAGGAAATGTTCCTTTAGCTCGCAGTGTGTGGAGGTCTCAGTCCGTACACACCGCCTCCAAGGCAGACTGGCGCACGGCAGAGGCCACAGCTTATGGTGCTGGAACGCAGCAAGAGGGCGAGGGCGAACGGGAGGAGCAACAGCAGTGGCTTCAGAGAGCAAGTCTGGCGCCCTTAAGCTGCGTTCAAGCCATCTGCCCCAGGCTGGGTGCAGCGTTCACACCCAGAATCCCAGCCCCACTCACACCCAGAATCCCAATGGATCGTGAGTTAATCACACCTCTAGAAGTCTGCCTTATAACTGCATGAGGTTTTGTGGGAGCAAATACACACAAACGACAACCCAGGACCTGTGACTCAGGCCTGTGGTTTCTATTTATGCTGCCACTGTATTCTCAGGTACAACCAAAAACAAATCTTAGACTAAGCTTCCTCCTCGCCTGTGCCCTCTGAGGACCTCAATGTTAAATTTTTTTCTAGGAAAAGCCCTGCATAAATTTACCAGATTCTGCCCCTCCTTAGGATAAAAGAAAAATTGGGAAGAATCTGTGATGTTTATGTCTCAAACTCAGGGTGTGTGGTGACCAGTCTAACTCTGCTCATCTCATACTTGACCTCTGAGGGGGAATCCTGTGCCTCATCTCCTGTCTTTTTTCTATTTTCAGGAGTTCCAGAGCTGTCGTCTTCTCCTTGGAGAACGTACCAAAACATCATGTCACAGACTATTTTTATATACTTTTCTATGCCCTAAAAACTTCATTGAATTTTGAGATGCTATTCTTTCTTTGGGTCCATCAGCTCAGGCTATACAACTCCCATCCCAGCAGAATCCTTGTGTCCTTCACACTACTCCATCTCAGTAGCATGTGGTGCACATTTCAGCTTGGCTGGCTTGCTTGAATCTACAAATGCCATCTGCAGTCCGCCTGTGTTGTGGAATTGAAATTCATCCCAAGGAGGCTCCACAGTGAGCTTTGCTGTCTCTGACCACTTCCGGCCACGTGCGGTATTCTCCCAGCTACATGAGTTCTAAACTTGTATTGGAGAGAAACCTGTGATTTCTCTCTCAACCTCAGAGTGCGAGGTGACCAGTGCAGCTCTGCTCATCTCATACTTTACCTGACAGGGACCCTGTCAGAATTATCTTACAGGGGCCCAGCAGGATGGCTCAGTGGTCTAAAGCACCTGCTTGGGAAAGCTTGGGCAGCTTCAGGGACCGCGGTTCGATCCCTGGCACCACATGCTGTGCCAGCCCTGCCCTCAGGGCAGGCTGAGCTGGCCATAAAAATGAGTGAATACACAAACAAAGGTTCTGAAACAAGAAAAAAAAAATTAAATTTAAAAAAAAGAAGAATTATCTTACAACTCCAGTAAAAAAAAAGAAAAAAAATATATATATATATATATAATTGATCTTGGATTATATTCATGTTACACATTTTTGTTCAGTATTTGTGCTTCCTGCGTGGTTGTATTGTGGCTGGTGCGTGTACACAAGAAGCCTCAGTACTTTTTCATCCCCTTCTGCTCCTTCCTTCTTCCTCCTCTCTATGGGAAGCCCTCACATTTGCAAAATTCCATCTCCCAGCATTGTGTTTTCTATGTTTTACTTTATTCTTTTTTTTATTTTTTTCATCTCTCATAGAAAAGAAAACCAAGTGATGTTTAAGCTCGTGTGTCTGATTTATTTCACGTACAGCTGTGGTCCCCAGATGAATCTGTTTCCTACACGTGACTCAGGTTTTTCCTTCTCTATGACAGAATAATACTTCCCTGCACACGTGTCCCACATTTGATCCATCCACTTGTGTGTTGATAGGCACATAGGCGGCTGGGTATTCTCTAGCAGAAGATTGAACCTAGATCCTTATATCTCACAATGTATGGGGAGCAGCTGACGCTGGAAACGGTTCGGTCCTGAGAAAAACATCTCTCTTGAGACAATTCCTCATTCATTGGCAGGCAACCCTGTGTCTCCTGAGACCAAATCTATCAAAAGCGGAAGTAACCGCCCCCCTATGGGTGTGGTTCATTTCCTCTTTCCCATCAGTAAACGAGGTCCGTCCGCCTGACCTCAGCTTTTGTGTTCTCTTTATTTTCCTCCTGTCATTAGAATGTTCCGTGGATCTTACCCAAAGCCACAGGGAGTGTCAACAGCACTGTGCTAAACCACAATCAAAACAGACTAAAGATCTGTGCTAAAACAGAAACAATCTGTTGGATGAGGAAACAGATGGAACTCATGGACACACAGTCCTAGGCAGTGAGTTTTTGAACAGAACATCCATTGCATATCTACAAAAAAAGAGTAAGATTCAAGAAATTGGATATTATACTAAAGCTTCTGCACACCAAAGAAAGTCCCAACAGCATGAAGAGAAATCTACACGATGGGAAGAACTTCTGCCAGTGACTCATGGTGCTTCTGAAGGAAGATAATAGTTAGATGATCTATAGAGGGACAGCCCCTCAAACTAAACCTAGGGAGTGTTACAGTCACACTTGTCCCTGGTGAGTGCTCACACGTGCTTGATTCTGTATTATTACCTACTGTCAGTGAATGCTGAAAATTCAATTATTTTTCCAAGTTATAAAATGTAATATCCTAGTTGACTGAGCGATGGTTAGGCCAGAGCAGGCCAGAGCAAGAACCCTATGCTGCACCAGGCCTACCCCCAGGCCAGCTGTGCCAGCTACTGTCAGGGCATGGTGCATGCATGTAATCCTGGCACTAGTCAGGCTGAGAGCAGGAGAATCACAAGTATGAGGTGTATACTGAGACCCTACAACAATCATCTTGGCTCTGTGATTCCTTATGTTCTTCCCATAGGAACTGAACTTTTTAGGAACCTATATTTTGTTTGTTTGTTTGTTTGTTTGCTATCATTTTATAGCTGTAAGTTTTTAGTTGTTCACTGCTCTATATTCGGATGCCACACCCAGCATGAAATAAGGGACCTATTTCCCATATACCTGTAGAATAACTACATGAGTTACATGAATAGGAATCCTAGGTAGAGAAGCAATCTAATGCAAAGATCATTCCTGCTGCTCCATTTTGAGCTCATGGTGCTGAGTTGATTGATGAGGGGATGTTAAGAATCAGGATCACAGTTGCAAAGGACAGAAGGCACACAGGCTTGATGGCTGGGTATGGTGACCAGAAGACAACGAGATCACAACAGTTCCTGCGCAGAATTGGGGGAAGATGGCATGGGCTACTGGGTACTAAGTAAAAAAACGTGTGGAAGGCGATGGCTGAGGAAGTAATTGCTGAACACAGAGCATAGGCTCCAGGAGTGCATGCACTGCAGAGCAGCTGTGCTGATTCAGCCGCCCTTGCATTTGATACCCTAGGACAGACAACCAGACTCATCTCTATTCTGGGAACTTGTGACAAAAGTTCCACTGTGGATCCCAGAGAAGTGCGCTGTGCTCACGGTGTTATGGTCAGTAATGGTGTGGTTGATAGAGAGCAGATGATCTCTGGTCACATTTCAGCTTTACACTCAGCCTAAATCAGTAGCTGAACACCCGGGAGCATCCAGAAATAAGAAGATTCTTATCATCGGTGTGGGACAGCATACCACAAGGAGACAGATTCTGCATAGTCCCCAGGGAAACATGCAGATGACAGCAAGAGAACGTCCTCTGCTCATATCTGTGCCTCGTTGTGTACCACTGCCCTGGTGGAAAATTGGACACAGCTTGAAAGAAGCCTCCAGACCAGGCTGGAGAACTACCACCTTTCTTTTCTTTTTTCTTTTTTTTTTTTGGCTAAAAATATATTTAAGAGTGATGTTATTTTATGGACTGTCAGTTCTCAGTCCATGGTAAAATCTATAAGCTGTAACATGTAGATCTGCTTTCAGAAATAAGAGGCTATTTGATTATGCATGGGTGTTACAATTCATGGGGTGGGGACTTAATTTCCTTATCTGAAAAACAGTCACTGTACACTCAAAGCACAACCACCACCATCAGCTCCTGCTATTTTTCTTCTCCACAAGCACTGATAAGCTGCACACTCAGATCAAGACAGTGAGTATTCACTGGAGTTGAAAGACCACGATCCTGTGCACAACATCCGTGTTCACACAGGGGGCATCCAGGCACCATCCATGTTCTACGACTTCCATGTGCAGAGCTCTTAAACTGTGCAGAATAAAATGAGATTATTTTCTCTCTGGAGATTGGAGCAATCTCCACTCATTCTTTCCTGAGAAACTGTAAGGGGCACTGACTGTCCTCCACAAATTCATGAATCTTAATAGTGTGGCACAAGGGAAGTCACATGAGGTCCAGTAGGGAAAAGATGCACTGGGGACTCTGCGTGGCCCTGTCCTTCTGGGAATTGGCCCTGCCCTCACGCACTTGGCAGAGGACATTGAAGGCAATGAACTGTGAGCAATGGACAGAGCAAGAATGTGCTCAGTGTTAACCTCCCTAACAACCACCTAGGTCTCCGCACACAGCAGTGGACACCATCCGGCATAGCCTAGCTCTGGTCAGATTGTGGCACCCGCAGACCTCATGGCTCTGTGATTCTTTACTATGTTCTTCTTCCAAGAGGAAGTAAGCATCTTGAGAACTGAGGATTCTTTTATTTCTTTGCTATGGTTTTCTTGTGGTCTGTTTTTCCTTTGATTGCTATTCTATATTCAGACTCCACAGCAAGCCTCACAGAAAAGTTATTCTACAGGTATAAGTGTAGCATAAATGTGCAAGCCGTATGCGGAGGAATCCCAGGAGAGCCAGAAATCAAAGCACAGGTCTTGCCTGGTGTTACATTTTCAGCTCAGGGTTCTGATTTGTTTCAAGAGAAGATGTTAAAGAAGAAGCTGGACTTCAGTTCTAGAGCATCGAGAGGGACACGGACTGGAGCCCTGAGGAAGCGGACCAGCAGGATGATGTAGATCACACAAGTTCCTGTGCACAACGTGGGCAAAGATGGGATAGGCTCTCAGGCACCAAAGAAAGAACCTGGGAAGGTGGTGGTCGGGGGAGCGATTGCTGAACACAGATCGGCTCCATGAGTGAGCTCAGTGTACAGCAGGCTGTGGTATTCAAGCTTCTGCTGACATTCAAGTTAATCAAGCACTATCTGATAGTCATTTATCAAGAAGGTGAAACTCATATCAAAATCTATATGATTATAGTGATGTTGATCTCTTCAAACCATGATCACACCAAAGATTTTTGGCAAAAAAAAAAAAAAAAAAAATTCTGTTAAAAAGAACTAAAGTCAGTGAATTTATTATCTATAGAGGTATTGGTTATGAGGCAGGTAGAGACTGTGAGAGAGTCCTGCGCAACTGCACACTTGATGTTGTCATTAAATATTCCTTGCAAACTTTGCATGCTCTGAGTCTTCTTCAATTTTATCAAATTTAAAGCAACCGGCCGGGCGTGGTGGCGCACGCCTGTAATCTCAGCACTCGGGAAGCTGAGGCAGGAGGATTGATGCAAGTTCGAGACCAGCCCGGGCTACAAAAGTGAGCTCAAGGCCAGCCTGAACTGCATAGCGAGACCCTGTCTCAAAAAGACAAAAATAAATAAATAAAAATAAAGCAACTACATGTGCTAAATAGTAGAAGAGCAAGCACAATCAAGTTACATGAGAGAAGTTGGGATTTTTCAGTAATTTAAAATAGAACATGAAAATGTTTTCATAGAATGATCACGTAACAGAAAAAGTACAACATTTTTAATCTATAATCTTTAGGCATGTGTACCATTTCTACACAAGCTTCCTTCTACTGGAATCATCGAATGCATCAATTCACAAAACCTTGAATTCTGATCACACAAGAATGGAAACAGAAATGATGTGTTCCACGGCTTCTGCGACACGGGCAGATGTGAGCCCTGCGACCAGCAGGGGTCGCTATGGGGCTGCCCTGTGGCTCTCAGAGTTGTGTGGAAATAAGGATACACACAAAAGACCTAGGTCAGAGCACTGAGTCCACTGCTCCGTAATATGCTGAGCTGCTGTGTCATCTGTGGCCTTGCAAAGCACTCCGAGTGAGGTTTGGTCTTCTTTCTGAGGGGGCTTCCTCCCAGGACTTACACGAAGTGGGAATTATATTTTCCTCCTCCTCCCCTCCCCCACCTCCTCCTCCTCCTCCCCTCCCCCCTCCTTCTCCTCCTCCTCCTCCTTTAACTGTGTGAGCTGAGCTGCAGCCCCAGGCCTCAGGAAGGGGCTGGTGAGACAGGAGGAAAATACATTTGCATGAGCAGCTGCTCCCACAGGGGCTGGTCAAGAAAAGGAGCCCTGGGCCCCTGAAGCCCCTGTTGGCATTAGGGCGCTGCTCCCACCATGGCCTGGACTCTTCTCTTCCTCCTGTTCCTCTCTCAGTGCTCAGGTAAGGACAGACCTTGCAGATAGAGGGCAATTTGTCAAACTCATAGCTGTCTTCTGCTGTGATTCTTCAAAAAAGTTCATCCTGGTCAACTTGCCCTAACCCACCCTCGTCTGTATTTGCAGTCTCCCTCTCTCAGGCTGTGGTGACTCAGGAACCCTCCGTGTTGGCATCTCCTGGAGCATCTGCCAGACTCACTTGCACCTTGAGAAGTGACATCAGTGTTGGTAGTAAAAACTTATTCTGGTATCAGCAGAAGCCAGAGAGCCCTCCCAGATTTCTCCTGTACTACTACTCAGACTCAAACAAGCAACTGGGCTCTGGCTTTCCCAGCCGCTTCTCTGGCTCCAAGGACACCTCGGCCAATGCAGGAGTTTTGCACATTTCTGGGCTGCAGCCTGAAGATGAAGCCGTCTATTACTGTATGACTGGGCACAGCAGTGCTTCTCTCACAGTGACACCTATGAATGGAGAAGTGACACAAAAACCCCAGCCTGCCCTGGGGATTAGGCCATGACACCTTTGAAATATAAGAATTCCTTCTATCTGCACTAACTGTACTTGAAACTAGGTTCACTATAGCTCTATTTTCTTTTTTACAAATACCAAATTTATTGATAGACTCTCAGATGAGGAAGTAAACTGCACTGGCCTCTAAATTTTACTTTTCGGTTAGTGATTTTACAACCATGTAAAAGGCCAGGTTAGGCAGAGTGCAGCAGTGTGGGTTAAATCTCTGGCTTACAGTGCCAACCCCACCCTGGGGGCACTGTGACAGCAGTTGTGAATGGGTGTGGTGGAGCACACCTGTAATCCCAGCACTTGAGAGGGTGAAAATAGGATAATCACTAGGAGACTGATCTATGTAGTGAGACCCTACAGACTTTGTACTAAATAAAATAATACAAAAAGTGCAACAGTAGCATTTATTTCTTTTCTTTAAAAAAAAAAAAGGAAAAACCAGCCTTTTCGTGCTCTTCATGTCTGAGTACATGGACCATTCCAGCAGGAAGGTGTTCTTTAGAGCATGGAGCCTCAACTAATGTATACCATGAATCATGCTTATAATGAAGATAAGAACATAGTAAATTCCATTCCTAATCTATAGACAAATAATTCCTTCTTCAGCTGTGAAATGGGCCAACAAGGCTTAGGAAGGCAGCCAAAGACTGAGTATAAGCGTTCAAGTGTTCAGGACCAGAGGAGCCATCAGCACAGCGCAAATAGAGGAAGCGACCTCATGCAAATTGGTCCAAGGCTCAACCCTTGGCTTCCGACCCCAGTGACTTCTTGGGAAGCACCTTCATAGCTAGTGTTGTTTTGGATGACGTCTGCATCCCAGATGGGATAACAGAAAACACTTTGCTCTCAGTTCTGATAGTCACTTCAGATCAGACGCAATGTTTTCCTGAAGTCATAAGCTTCGCTATGTCACAAATTACAGGGTAAAGATTGAGATAGTGGTTGAGAGAGACCTGAAAGCACATGACACTTCCAGCAGGTGAAACATGCATCTCAGCTGACTCATGTCCAAAATGTAAATCTAAATGCATCGAAAGGGATGCATGTGCCTTTCATCCTGAAATAGTCTAATCTACATTTCATAGATGAAACTAAAGAATCTAAAGCTGGTACTATTTCAGATCATTAAAACTCCTGGACTGAATTCTTCACTCTTCAAATGCCTAGAAAAAAGATTCAAAATCATCCTGCACAGCACTGGGAAAATCCCGAATTGAATGAGGACAGAGCATCCCCAGACACCAGTACTGAAATGACTCAGGTGCTAAAGTCCTGTGGTCCAGATTTTTAAACAATAACCATAAAATACCAATGACAATAAATTTAGCAAATTTTAAGTGAAGTAAATCAGACTTTGCATTTGCAAACATTGCATTGTCTTGCTCGTGCAAAATCTTGAAAGGATAAATAAAATTTGAAATGTACAATGGATGCTCTGAAAGGCATAAAATCTCTTCAAAGGGTGAGAACAACTGTGATCAGAAAAAGAACAAAGGAAGGAAGGAAAGGAATAAGATAAATTTATGTACGCATGCAGGGTGACCTGCAAAACTGTAGTGCTGATTTCTAGTCATCTACTGAAAGGAATAGTTAATGCTTAAGATTTTTTTCTTCTTTTTAATTTCTTATAATTTGTAAACAAATTTGCACACTTACATGTGATTATCCAAGCAACTAATCTTAGGTCAACATCATGCAATACAACAACCATTGTTGAAGTCTTACTCTTTTAAAGTGAAATCTGTATTGTTTCTGATGTGTTTTTTTTTAATTTTTTATTTTATTTATTTATTTTTTTCTTGTTTCAGAACCTTTATTTGTTTATTCACTCATTGTTATGGCCGGCTCAGCCCGCCCCGAGGGCAGGGCTGGCACAGCATGTGGTGCCAGGGATCAAATTGCGGTCCCTGAAGCTGCCCAAGCTTTCCCAAGCAGGCGCTTTAGACCACTGAACCATCCCGCCGGGCCCTCTGATGTGTATTTTTAAGTATTTTTTATTCTATTCAAGGTACTAAAATATCCAACTCTGGGAGCTTCAGGTAGGAAATATTTAGCCTGTAAAATTTTGTAAACAATGAAAGCGTTAACTCTGAGAATTAGTTGAACTTCTCACTATTTCCAGATCAACTATGTTCTATTTTGCTCTTCAAGATATACATACTTTTTCACTTGTAACACTAATTTCTCTGCGTTCACTTAAAAAAAGTTTTGTTCTTTTTTTCCCCCTTCAGTGTAAGCCATAGTCTGTTTTGTTTATCACTTCTAGTGGAGTTCCATTTTAGACAGTCTCTCAAGAACACAATATGAAAATGTCTCAGCTACTGTTATTATTGAATCATTGTATCATGAAACAAACATAAAACAATGAAGTGAAAAGTCATATACTACAGAAGAGGATGCTTAACAGGACTAGAGGTTAAACTACAAGTAGTTATAAAAGCACACTAGGGGGCACTCAGAGACTTCTCAAGGATTGCCAAAGCCTGAGCCAGACTCTCAGGACTCACAGCTAATGACCTGATTTGTGCTCAGTGGCCTGAGTTAGACGTTCCAGCAGGTGCTTCCTCTCCTGGGAGAATTCGGAGCTCACAACAGCAGGCCTCGCGGACAGCAGAGCAAGACCTTAAACTTCAGTCCTGCAACCGATGGTGCAGATGTTGTCGGGAAAAAAGAAAAATCATGTTTCTATAAGAAGCAACAACAACAAAGGCAATAGAATTAAGGAGGCCACAAAAGGACCATCCTGGAGTCAGCCGCCCCTGCAGCTGCACAGAAATACTAGGAAAGTCCACGTTATTGCCTGCCAGTGTCTGCTCCTCCTTCCGTCTCTCCTCACTCTCTGCCCGGATTCAGGCAGACTTCACACATCTGCCTGTGGAGCAACTCCTCTGTTGAGCTTTCTCATCCCTGATGTGTGTTGACGTTTATTTTGGGGTCCAGTTCTCTGGCTATTGCAACCCTGAATCCTACAACAATCCTACATGTCAGTCATTTCTATCTGTGGCTGCTGCTTTGCAGGAATCACTGGTGGTCAGTGTGTTCCATACCGGTTCCAGCAGAAATTGGCCCAACATCCATGAAAATGATTTCTGACACAGGCCATAGACACTCCTCGTCGCCTGTCAGCGCCTTGGGTTCCCTCCATAACAATGACAGCTTGGCTCCTCTGGTAGTCCAGACTCAGGAGGAAGCTGAGTGCTGTCCTTTGTCACAAGACAGACAGAAATGCACAACACTAGGAGAGCAGATGGTGAGTCAAGACGAAAAACTAGGTTTGCCTAATCCGGAGCACAAAGGGATCAGGTTCCTGGACAATAACTTCGTGTCTGGATCCTATTGATTGTCTGTAAGAGAAGGTGTAGGAGAGCGTCTGGCCTGATCCTTTGCCAGGTTTGCATCAGAAAGTGAAAGATGTACATGAATTATTTTATATCAAAAATTTTCTACAGCGGCAGAGCAGCAGGGGAAGATGGCGGCCGCTGTGCCACAGCGAGCGTGGACCGTGGAGCAGCTGCGCAGCGAGCACCTTCCCAAGAAGGACATAGTCAAGTTTCTGCAGGACCATGGTTCAGATTCGTTTCTTGCAGAGCATAAATTATTAGGAAACATTAAGAATGTAGCTAAGACAGCTAATAAGGATCATTTGGTTACAGCTTATAATCATCTCTTTGAAACTAAGCATTTCAAAGGTACTGAAAGCATCAGTAAAGTGACTGACCAAGTGAAGAATGTGAAGCTCAATGAAGAAAAGCCCAAGGAAACCAAGTCTGAAGAGACTCATGATGAGGGTCCACCAAAATACACAAAATCTATTCTGAAAAAAGGAGATAAAACCAACTTTCCCAAGAAAGGAGATGTTGTACACTGCTGGTACACAGGAACACTACAGGATGGGACAGTTTTTGATACGAATATTCAAACAAGTTCAAAGAAGAAGAAAAATGCCAAGCCTTTAAGTTTTAAGGTTGGAGTGGGCAAAGTTATCAGAGGATGGGATGAGGCACTCTTGACTATGAGTAAAGGTGAAAAAGCTTGACTAGAGATTGAACCAGAATGGGCTTACAGAAAGAAAGGACAGCCTGATGCCAAAATTCCACCAAATGCAAAACTCATTTTTGAAGTAGAATTAGTGGATATTGATTGAAACAGCAAGACTTAAGATCTGAAGACATCATAGTAATTAAAACTTGGCCTTGAAACTTACATAACTAGAACTTGTCAACTAGAAATTTCAAAGAGTTAAGTAAAACTTATTTGATCCCATTTTTTGAGAAGTGTAATCCCTAAAGTATTTTACTATAGCTGTATGAAATATTGGTTAAGGAAAACTGTATTTCCTTTTACCTCATGTTGTGAAACTGAGTTCAATTAAAATATATCCACTGTCTTGAAAAAAAAATTTTTCTACAAATATACAATTCAGTTGTATAAACCTTCTAAAATTAAAGTGATCGTGGTTTAGATAGAAAGGATGAAATCAACAGATTTCCTAGATACAGAAGTACCACTGGCAATGCTGTCTTTGTAAGCTAACAGGTAAGAAAAGGAACCAACCCCCATTTAGATGGTCACGCATTAGTTTCTTAGGTCCCATTTTAGCACAGAGTCATTACACAACACTTCTGAAGTACTACAGTTTATGAAAATTTGGAAAGAAACCACGTCTTAAATGTCTTGTCATAAGATATCTCATTATAGAAGTTAGGATGTGATACCAACCTGGAATACTACAGGATGTGTTCTTTTTAAAACATGCTATCGTCTCACATAGTGGTGGCTCACGCCTGTAATCCCAGCACTTGGGAGGCTGAGGCAGGAGGATTGGTGCGAGTTCGAGACCAGCCTGGGCTACAAAAGTGAGCTCAGGACCAGCCTCAACTGCATAGCAAGACCCTGTCTCAAAAAGATAAGATTATCAACTCTTAATTTCTACCCTCATAAGCGGATTTCATAAAAATAGAATTTTGCAATTTCATCAACATTCAAACAGTAAAAGTATGATTCAGTACTGAGATGTTCAAAATTACACGTGATCTATGGAAGATTTTTCCCTTTTCCGAAATGGTCCGCGCCTGTGGTTTGGGAGGAAGGACAAGAAAGTATACCTTCACCACAGTGAAGATGACAACTGATAGAAAATGTGCTTTCCAGTAGAGATTCAAAGCAGGATCAGCAAAGTTCCCAGGTATTCCCAAACAGGAAGTTCAAGATTTTTTAATTTGTGCTTTTCTAAAAAGAAGTCCACAGATACATTTCTGGAAGGGTACTAGGGGCTCAAGTAACCTTTTCCATAGAGAAGGAATATTAAATTGAGTAAGGGTGATTGCCTAGTCAACATTTTGAGAACTCTGGACACATACAGAACTTTTGTAGCTACTCAAGAACATTAAAAATGGTGCTAAGTTATAATCTCTGTTACGACGGTTACTTCGTGCAAGTGTCTCTCTTGTCCATCATGATTGCTTTCTTGATCCATTCACAGAATCCTTGAAACCCCACATCAGGTATAGAAAGCAACAAAATGATTTGCAAGCAGCCAAATACCAGACATGCACTGCCCCGGTAACTCCAGCACCAGCTCCGTGTCTGTATGTGGCTGGCATGGCCACTCACGGGGAAGACTCATATGGGCATTTGTCTTGTGTCAGCAGACTGAGGCTTATTTGGCTGAGCAGCTGGGACTTCGATGTGTTTTTCATAAGAATCAACACAATCAAGCAACATGATAAGTGGTTAAACCAATAAACAAACACCTGATATTTGAAAAGTTCTATTGATTAGACTCTTCTGAATGGGAAGCAGAAATAGTACATTTGACAAATTCTACTGATTAGAATCTTGTGAATGAGATGCAGAAATAAAATGTCTATTATATTTATGAAGCAGCTTTCATTTGATTTAAATTTTTGAGGACCATGATCAGCAGGAAAACAGAGATGCAGAGGATCTAACAGCTGCTCAGGCTGCGATGCTGAAAACCCTACTACAAAAGAGACAATGTTATGGGATCACTGTAAGGATGAAGGTCTCAAAAATCCCTAGAGTTGTGTTTCTCATTCTCCCTGGAAGTCACTTGTGTTAGTCTACACTGAATGCCTCAAGTTTAATTTTTGTGTCCACAGTTGACCACAGCAACAAACACCACATGCGCTAAAGAAGAATCAGGTTTTCAGAGTAGTCACCTTTCCTCTTCACATCTCATTCCAAGTGGTCCGCAAAGCCCTGGACATTGGCACCAAACATCAGCATGAGCTTTTCCTCCTCAGGTATCCAGTCTACCGTGGTGAGATCCTCAGAATTGAAAATATGAAAGTTGAATCTTAAAAGCTCCTGGTTGTCTCTAAATCCAGTCAGACTGACAATAAAGGTTTACCGCCAGAGAAGAACGCAATAGATACTGAGGCACTGTAGCATACCCTGGGAAACTAGAGTCACACACAGGTGCTCAGGGTGTGTACAGATCCAGGCAGCAACTAGAAAGTCCTAGGATTTCTCTTCTGGCTTCCACTGAATGTCTGTTCAAGAATAACAGCAGGTGAATGGAGACTTGCATCCATACACAGAGAGTTGCAGTGCTTTGAAACATGGTCTTTTGTGGAGGCCGAGATGCATTGCTTGAAGGCATTTAACTCAGTTCCTGTGCAGCCTTTAGCTCACCATCACTACCTTTGAGCACCGCTAGAAACTACACACGCAGGTAAATCAGAGTTTAAAAACCCAGCCAGGATAGCTGCAAAAATAAAACACTAATGTTTACACCTGTAACGGGAAAGCCATGATCACGTGAGCAGCTTCTTCCAGAAGAGATGAAATTCCTGTGGTCATTACATTACACAGTTTCATATCGACACTTCCCAAAGGAAAACTCACATATACAGTACATCTTATTGGTTCCATTAATGTACTGACTTATTGAATTTAATTAGCGTGTGCTCATATATGCATATGTTTGATCATATGCTCCTTCGCCTTACCCTTCCAAACCCCTTACTTTCCAACCTTGTTCATTATTGCTTGACTAATGATAGTCTTTCCAGGTGACTATTAATCCAGATATGTAAACTTAACTGAGTAAAGAAAGGCTTAGAGCCCTTCTTGGCTTGTCGAGGTGGCTTGTGGATGCATTGCTTTGCATGTGCTATGTCAGTAATGGTGAGCCATTCAGAGCTTTGACTGATAAAAGCACTTCTGCCGCAGCATGTGTACAGTTTACATGTTGAAAAAAATTACAGTGCTGGAATCTGTGTAGTCTAAGGAGGAATTATAGCCATAACTATGCTGGTTATTCTGATGTCATGCCATGTGTCACTTAGAACAATTTTGAAAACATACCAGTTAAAAATTAGAAACTAGGTAAAAACAAAATATGCCTGCAAAAATATCCTTGGCAAGCAGTAGAACTGAGCTAAACCCACAGGCCCAATACTCAGATTTTGTAGATTTTATAGTAATAAAACAATTGCTGGTCAAGTTTTAAGCTGTGTATAAAATACTTGCAATATATCCTTTGCTCACACATATGTTAAGATCCTCATAAATAAGGTGCTTTAGGGGAATCACAGATCTGTGGGAGTCTGGACAGTGTGATCAGCTGCAGAGACTGAGGCCTCGCTGACCTCATATGGGAACATGAAAGGGGTGCAAGGCTGCTCCGCCCTTTCACATGAACAAGAAGGCTGCTTCTCACAAATCCCTGGCGAATAACAATGGCAGCCAGTGGATAAGGAAACAAAAGTACATTCACCAATTTAAAATCGTTATATTCATTTTTAAGTTTTTACAATTTTCTTCAATACTTCATTGCATGATCGCTGCACAATTTTGTTTTACAGACCCATATGGGGTTTGCTAGACACCAGGTGCTCTCACGTTCTTGAGCCTGAAGCCCCTGTTCCCACTATACTGGAAAGTTTTCTCTTTCTCTTGAATTCCTCACCGTGGTGCCCTGGTCACTTTGGAGGCTGCTCATACACAGAGTGTTGTTGCCTAATTATGCGTTCAAAAGTCATTTGTTAAACCATCAAACCTCGATGCTATTTTTTTTTTTTTTGTCTTTTTGAGACAGGGTCTCAATATGCAGCTCAGGCTGGCCTTGAGCTCATTTTTGTAGCCCAGGCTGGTCTCGAACTCGCACCTCCTGCCTCAGCCTCCCAAGTGCTGGAATTACAGGTGTGCACCACCACACCTGGTTCCTTGATGCTATTTTAATTGGAAACAAAGGCATTAAATGAACAATGCTTATTCAGGGCCAGAGTTAGAGATCTGTGAACCAAGTACTTGCTTACGTCAGTGCAGGGGCCAAGGTTCAGTCCCTGGTACCACATGCCCCACCGGCCCTGCCCTAGAGTGCACTGAGCTGGGGATGGAGTCCAGGCCTGGTGGCACATGCCTGTAATCCCACCAATACAGAGGCAGAAATCAGCAGGATCGCTACAAGTCTTAGCATCATAGTGAGAACCTGCACAAAAAAAGAAAAGAAACCATGTCAGTTCAATAATGTCCTAAATGGGAAGGCTTAATTTAATAAAATTAGTGTCCTCGTTAAAAGAAACTGTGGCATAGACAACCTAGACTGATGAAAGGCTATGTGAGGATGCTCAGACATGTCAATCATCTATAATAAAAAATGAGGAGGCAAGAGGAGCAAACCTGCCAACCCCGAGATCTTGGGCTCGCAGCCTCTAGAATGCTGTGACTTGACTGCAGTTCCTGGCATGCCGCCTGTGATATGATTTTTTATCACCTTTAGCAAGCCATTAAAATGGGTTATTATTCTTTTTTTTTTTTTTTTTTTTTTTTGAGGCAGGGTCTTGCTATGCAGTTCAGGCTGGCCTTGAGCTCACTTTTGTAGCCCAGGCTGGTCTCGAACTCACACCGATCCTCCTGCCTCAGCCTCCCGAGTGCTGGGATTACAGGCGTGCGCCACCACGCCCGGCTGGTTATTATTCTAATTTTTCTTTATTGCACTGTTATGTGAAAAACAGCCTCTCATGGGAGTCAGGTTCAGTAAAAATGAGAGTAACCCTAGACAAGGACTTCTTCACCAGGAGAACCAGATGGTTCTTCTTACTCTGAACTTTAGATTTATTTACATCTCACCTGCACCTGAAATAGCTCTGTTTCCTGCCTGTCTGTAAATGCCAAATCCATGCTCTAACCATAAACTCACAACTCAGAAGCGCAATTTACAGTGTTGACTGCCCATGCCAGCGCTAGGCCCTGGCTCTCTAGGTCTCATCCCTCCCAGGGCGACTGAATATTTGTCTTCCCACCAGATGGCAGTGTGGGTGTGTGGCCAAGACCCTGAAGAATGTTGAGTACTGCGCGGTCCAGGCTCTGAGAAAGATGTACATTGGATCCAAAGCCTTGATTAGCCTTGCAGGATTGTTCTTTAAATCTATATATTATTCACCCGCTGATGTTCAGTCAATAATGCGGTGCACATGCATTTACAATAAGAGTGCATTACCACTGGAGCAGCAGAATATTTCATATTTCTTAGTATACTTAATAATACCCAATAAATCCTATGGCAGCCAGTGCGAACTTTCCACACTTTTAAAACCAGCTTTGAAAAATGGGGAAGGAGGGGCCCGGCAGGATGGCTCAGTGGTCTAAAGCGCCTGCTTAGGAAAGCTTGGGCGGCTTCAGGGACCGCAGTTCAATCCCCGACACCACATGCTGCACCAGCCCTGCCCTGAGGGTAGGCTGAGCCAGCCATAAAAATAAATAAATAAACAAAAGTTCTGAAACAAGGAAATAATTAATTAATTAATTAATTTTAAAAAAGAAAAATGGGGGAGGAATCTCACACCGCATTGTTCTTTTTTTATCTCCACTCCTAATAGCTTTTGTAAGAAGATTCTGCTAAATTATAGATACCTGAAGAAAGAAAAACACATGATCAAAAAAAAAAAAAAAAATGAAGGGACAATAGCGAGACATAATTGTTTTTTTTTTTTTTTTCCTCTGTTCGGTTACTGGGTTCACTACAGTGACTTTGTGAAAAGATTTCATGAAATTAAATTCAAGAAGGAACAAAAAATAAGGAACTATGAATTATTTCTAAGCTTCTTAGCTCTTTTACATTCTTGTCAGATCCCCCTACTACAAGTAGATTTGTGGTTTACAATCTCATGAAATATGGTGAAATTCTTTCTTGTGGGGGAGTAGCTAGGGTCCGCCTAGGAGTAAGCAGAGGACCAACGAGTGGCACGCAGCATATCCTGGTAAATGGGAGCAGGAAGTCTCCAGGAAAGAAACAAACATCCACTGAGCGAGGGCCAAGTCTCCTGCTTCTTTTCTCCTCCCAGAGACATGGAGGAGCTCTGGGCTGAGAGAGCAACATGACAGCATTTACTGAGTAACAGTTTCAAGTCCCTGCAGTGAAGAGATGAAATTGGAGAAGGTGCCATGGACAATTCCAGAACTGGCAGATATGAAAACTGCACCCCACTGGGAGCCACCAAAGAAGCAAAGTAATTGTGGAGCTAGCAATTGTGGACCTAGATAGATTCTTGTGTAGAGAAACTTCAGATATGGGGAATGATGAATTTCAAGTACACATTCTTGGGTCCTACTTAAAAGCTGTAGGCCAAGGGCTCAGGAAGGCTTATAAGGGGGCACATTGCAATTGGCAATTTGTGGCCATCAGGGGGAGCAGCATGTATGAAACCAAATCTATTGAAAGTGCCTCTCTCAGCCACTTGCCTTTTGCTAGCCTTGCTAATGAGAACATTTGCATAGGAACATACACCATGAGCAGAAATAAAACAAGAAGACAAAAGCCTTGGGATCCCTGTCTCGGCTTGGGGTCTGAGGACTAAGCATTGAGACTTCTCCGCCATGGCCTGGGCTCAGCTCCTCTTCACCATCATCACTCTTTTCACAGGTCAGATGGCAGAAAAGGTCACTGAGTCCCTAGAGGCCATTACTGCCCAAACCCAAAAACTATTCCTGTCCTACTGCATAGCTGTTTTCCAGTCTACCAGCTGGATTCTTCATGGATATTTGTGTTTGCAGGATCTCTCTCCCAGCCTTCGCTGACTCAGCCGCCCTCTGCATCTGCCTCCCTGGGACAGACAGCCAGACTCACCTGCACCCTCAGCAGTGGCTACAATAATTATAATATAGACTGGTACCAGCAGAACCAGGGGAGGAGCCCTCGGTTTGTGATGCATGTGGGTCCCAGCGGTATAGTGGGACCCAAGGGCAATGGAATCCCTGATCGATTCTCAGGATCAGGCTCTGGCTTGGATCGGTACCTGAACATTCAGAACATCCAGGAAGAAGATGAGACAGACTACTACTGTGGGGTAGATCATGGCAGTGGGAGTAGCTTCGTATAACCCACAGTGAAACAGCCAGAGGGAAAGTGAGACAAAAACCTCTGCCTGGTCTGTCTTATGCTTGGGTTGCCCACTGGAAATAATGGATTCTCCGTTGCTGGCAAAAGCTTGATAGTATAAACAAGAAACAAGGGCAACTAAACACTTAATGAGGTACTAGGGTTGCCCTGCAGTCGGGTGACACCAGCATTGTGTACCAAAATGAGTGTGCTTATGCCTTAAATTCATATGTTCCACCCAGAATTTTATGAGCTTCCGTAAAAGGAACCACTAACCTTAAAAGCTATATGTACTCAGTCCCACTACCCTTTAGATATTTGCTGATATTTATTCAATTGCTAGTGAGACTGTATGTAGAAAAATAAAATCTATCATCCCCACAGTATAAGTCTCAAGGTGATTACCCATGCAACATTTTTTACAACAAATAATTTTTAAGTTCAGTTGCATGGCTCACTAGGTACAAATATTTTCTCAGAATTATTCGACATACTTGAGTTTGTGTTTGGAAATATGTAGTCATTTTCTCTTACCAATGTCCTGAAAGAATCTTACTTTATAGATGACAGAGTTATTCAGAGATGCATTCATACTATCATTTTTCCCTATTCTTTCCTCTCTTTTGTCTGTATTTTACATTGTATCTTAGCCATTTTTTTATTATGAAGACAAACTACTGGAATCCAGAATGCATTTAAGAAAAGAGGTTTACTTTGGCTTACATGTTTTACTGGAGTCAAGCCATAATCAGCAGATTCCAAGGCAGAAGAACATGATGGAAGGCTCTGAGAGAGAAATGGGGTTCTTCTTATGGAGGCCAGAAAGCTATGAGATTGAAGAAGCATGATGGAGTTCTGCCACAGTGAGCTATTTGTAAATAAGCTCCATATCCTCATAGCACATTCACCAGCTGAACTTCTCAGTAGATGAATCCACTGATAAATACGGTACCCTCATTTCCTAGTCTCTTCCTAAAAATCCAATCGCTGAGTACACACGAGTTCAGAGAGCTAGTCCGGATATCGCCTATATCAGTGTTTCTTCCATAGAAGGATAGCACAGGTCACTTCCCTGAAGACTGCATATGAACTTGAGCCAAATTGCTAGTTAACATCATCTCCATGTGCAAAGCGCTCTCTGTGTGGGGTCTATCTGAGTGTGTGAGCATGTGAATATGTTTGTTTGAGAGAGAGAGAGAGAGAGAGAGAGAGAGAGAGAGAGAGAGAGAGAAAGTTAAGCTATAAAGTGTAAAGGAATTGGGCCATTCATATGTGGGTCTATAGTTGAGGCTTCAGGGTTGGGCCTCAGGGCTCTTCACAGAATAGGCTTCATTCAATGTTGCCTATCTCACCTGGATCACTGTTCAGTGGGTTTCTAATGGTAACCCTATATATTAAGAGCCAATTTCACAGGTAAAGGGTGCAACCTTCCACAAGTAGGCCTACAAGTGACCCTATAGCTGCAAGTTCAGAAAGTCAAAACCACTACCCCTTGTATCAACTTACCATGAATTGAGAAATCCTCATGATATCTACAGTTTGGTCCTTCACAACAATTAGTCAGAAAACTCAATCCTGAACTTGACAGTACACTCCCACGGCCTGCTTTCGTTATAAATGGTACAGTCAGACCAAGCAGATGAAGTAACACTAGGGATCTGCTGCCGAGGCTTTCTGTCCTTAAGATGCATCACTCTGCTGGTGCATTGTAACTGGATTGCCAAGCACAGGAGTTCATTCAAGAATGAGTCAAATAGAGTATTGGGGAGCGTTTCTTAGTTAAGAATGATAGACTGGATTTCAAGTAGTCTCTTGTCACCCTATAACCATGAGGATTAGGATTTTTGGACAAATGTAAGTTTAAATCTGTACACTTTAAGGAAGATGACAATAAAGCCAATACAAAGTACTAGCACTTGTGTGACACAATGACAGCAGCCCTATGAGGGAGACTGAGAGCACCGAATGTCCCAGAGCAAGCGCTAATAAATAACTTAATGACAAACCTCAGGCATCCAAAAAGAAGAGCATCCAAAGCTCAAAGATCATATAATAAAGTAAATCATCAAGATGAAAGCAGAAATTAATACAATGGAGTCTAGAAAATAATACACAGAATCAATGAATTCAGGAGTTGAATCTTTGAAGGATTAAATACAACTGACAAAGTCAGCTAACTTATCAAAATAAACAAAGTAAAGGCTTGAATCCACACAATTCATGAGTGAGATAAAACCAGAGTATATCCTGCCAAAATTCAGGAGATCATCTATATCTACTTCGAGAAGCTGTATTCCGATAAGAGGAAAAATGTACAAGACACACCTAAATGACTGAATCAAGAAGATACCTAAATGCTAAATAAACAAATAACAAACTTTGAAATTCAGATGTAATTAAAAAGTTAACAACAAAGAAAATCTCAGGCCATGAGGGATTCACAGATGAGTTGTACAAGAAATTTAGAAGAGATTTAATACTACTACTTCTCAAATTCTTTAATAAGAGTGAAATCACAACAATACCCCCACATTCACTGCTGGATGCAAATTTCACTCTGAGAACACAACTAGAGAAGGACCGAACCATGAAAGTGTCATAGGCCAATCTTACTGGTGAACAAAGTTGCAAAACTACTGAATAAGACATTAACAAACAGAATCCAGGAAATAATCAAGAAGATAGTACACCATGACCAGGTAGGATTCATCCCAGAAAGTCAAAGATGCCAATGCATTGATGTAATATATCTTATTAACAGAGGCAAGGTGAACACCATATGATCATTTTAATAGCTACAGAAACAGCATTTTATAAAGTGCAATATACATTCATCATAAAAAAGTACAGAAATTTGGAATCAATGGTACTTATCTGTCTCAATTTTTATGCAGAACAACCTAAGATATTCCAGCCCTTCTCTTTCAGGAGACATCTCCAAACCTTGCTATCTCTTCCCATCCCATTCCCAAAGGATCTTGAGCCACATATACCTGAAACTCAACAATAAGCAATGAGAAGTTTATTTTGTTCATAGTTTGAAAGGCTTCAGTCCATACTCACCTGGTGCCATAGTAGAGTGGCACATGGCAGAGGGCAGCAGTTCATAGTGGCAGAAAACAGTAAAATAATAACAGCAAATGGGAAGATCAATGGCAGCAGAGAAAGCAAGTCTCTCTCCCTTATATTTCATTCAGCCTGCACCCATAATCCCAGCGTTGGATCATGAATCAATCACAAACTTCAGAAGCCCTCCCCAGTAACTGGATGATGCTTTGGGAACACAACTAGACACCAACCATAGCATACTTCAATCTGATAAAAGACATCTACAGCAAACATCCAACATCATACTAAATGGGCAAAAGCTGAATATCTCACTCTATCATCAGAAAACTAAAAAGATATCAACTGTCAACGGCCATTATATTCTGATATCTTCAATCATAGCAATCAGGCAAGAAGATGAACTGAAAAGAGTAACGATAGGACAGAAAGTTAAATTTTTCTTCACTGGTAATATGATACTGTGAATGGAAGGCTCCAAAGACTTCACCAAAAATCTCTAGATTTGATAAGCAAACTCAGTAGCATGTCTGGAAACAAAGTTAACATGCAGAAATCAGTATCTTTCTTCTATACAAATGACAAACTCACTGAGGGAATTTAAAGAAAAAGCACCTGTCACACTAGAATCAAAAAATTGCATGCCTAGGAAACATTCAGCCAAGGAGGTAAAAGACCTTGAAAACTATAGTACACTGGAAAAAGAAATGAAAGAGGATGTCAAGAATAGGAAAGCTGACCTCTACCCTTGAGTGGGCAGCACCAATATGTTAAAAATCACTGTACTCCCAAAATTTTCAAACATATCTAATGCAATTCTGACATGGTTTAGCAGAAGATCTGCCCACACCTTTCCTTATGGCAAGACTGGGAGGGAC
Source organism: Myocastor coypus (assembly GCA_004027025.1). Taxonomy (NCBI): domain Eukaryota; kingdom Metazoa; phylum Chordata; class Mammalia; order Rodentia; family Myocastoridae; genus Myocastor; species Myocastor coypus. The sequence goes on from PVJA010025235.1 coordinate 26,569, forward strand.
TCCCACATATGTTGCCGTCTCTGCCCATAGCCTGTCACTTACTGTTTTGGACAATTAAATGCCTATACCCTATGCTTTGATTAACAAAGTGTAATAATACCCTATGTATTAATCATTGTTACACTCCTAACATGTTCTTTTGAAATAAAGTTATTTTTTTCTCTTTAAAATATAACTTTAAATAAAGACTCTCCTCTACAGCTCTCCTGTATATCATTGTCACATCCAGATTTCTCCTCCCACTCCACGACCACCCTTCCTCCAGCTATCAAGACCGCTGGAGGCTGATGGGTACCAGCAGATGTGCCCTCTGGAAATTCCTCCAGGGTTAAGAGATTTCACGGCTTGATTGTGGCTCACTTTACCTTGGAGAACCTACACAAAAATCTTTCTTGTTACATGGCTACCATACAGAGCCAGCCAAAGCTTTCACAGTATCTTAGGGATTCTGTCCTCATAGAGCCACTAATCCTACAGCAACTGGTGACATCTTTATCATGGCTCTACTACAGGGCAATTTCTCAGATGTTGACATCCTCTTGTTTCCCTTCTTCATAGGTCACCCAAAGAAAACCCTGTGGGAAATTCCAGGACTAGATTCAAAGGAGACCAACACTGCATAGATTCACTGATGCAAAGAACTACTGACTTTGCAGATTTATACTTTCTCATATCAAGAAAGAAGTTAAAAGGAGAAAAATATAAATTAATGTACACTCAAAGAACAGGATGACGAGTGTTTTAAACACTTTCTTCCAAGGCTACAAAAGGACTTTCAGCTAGTGACAAGATAGAAGAAGGACTGATGTTCTGGGTGAGATACTTCAATAATATCCCATAATTATAGGGGCTGGCAAGATGGCTCCGTGATCTAAAGCGCCTCCTTAGGTAAGCTTAGGCAACCTCAAGGACCGTGGTTTGATCCCTGGCACCACATGCTATGCCAGCCCCCAACCACAGGGCGGGCTGAACCAGCCATTAAAAAAAAAAATCCCATAATTATGACTCGGAAATGAATAATGAAATACTGTTCAACCTGGGAGCGTAAACACAGCTCACGTGTCAGAGATCAGAATAAGAGCACAGTTATTAAGTGAGATTCCAAAGTATCTAAATTTAGAGCTCAAGCCGGGCGTGGCGGTGCATGCCTGTAATCCCAGCACTCGGGAGGCTGAGGCAGGAGGATTGATGTGAGTTCGAGACCAACCTGGGCTACAAAAGTGAGCTCAAGGCCAGCCTGAACTGCATAGCAAGACCCTGTCTCAAAAAGACAAATAAATAAATAAATAAATAAATAAATTTAGAGCTCAAAGGAACCCATGATCTCAGCTCTCCTACTAAAGGTAGTTGATGTCTATGACTTGGAGGAAAACAGTAATTGACTCAGGTCTCCACTTCCAAAATGTTTCCATCCCACTTCTTCCTTGAATCGCAGCCACTAAACTTGATGCTCTCAGGAAAACGGAGCTTCCAGACACAAGGTGAAGGGATAATAGGGAAAGATCTGCAGGAAGGCACCATTCCATCAGTGCTATTTTCACTGTTGACTCTAGAGGGCGCTGCGGGGCCAGCCCTGGGACATCAAATAACTACTCTTGAGAGGCTTTATAGGCTGCGGACTCCATTTTGCATACATACCATTGTTTGATTCAGTAGGTCTGACTTGAAGAAGTTGCTGAACTCCTAAGCAGGGCAATGCCATTTACATGAAAACCCCGCCCCCAGCAGGGTCTGAAGCGTTATAATGAGAGCTGCAGGGCTGCGTATGTGCTCAGCAGTGTTGAAAAGCACAGCCCTGGACCTTCTGCACCATGGCCTGGGCTCCTCTCCTGCTCACACTCCTGGCTCACATCACAGGTCAGCGGGGATCTTCTGGCCAGGACTGTGGAAGGTGACAGTGAGTCTTCTGTCTCCTCTCCTAAACATCTCTTTCCTTGCTACCTTTCAGGGGTTGAATCTCAGGCTGTGCTGGCTCAGGAACCTTCACTGTCCACCTCTCCTGGGGGGACAGTCACACTCACCTGTGGCTCCAGTACTGGAGCTGTCACAACTGGTAATGCTGCCTGCTGGATCCAACAAAAACCCTACCAAACACCCCGAGGGTTAATATATAGCACCAGCAACCGGATCTCCGGAGTCCCTGCCCGATTCTCAGGCTCCTTGCTTGGAGACAAGGCTGCCTTCACCATCACAGGGGCCCAAGCTGAAGATGAGGCCACCTATTACTGCGCCCTGTGGTTCAGCAACCATTTCCACAGTGACACATGTGAATTGGGAAGTGAGAGAAAAACACCCTTGTGCAAGCTCACCCTGTGCCTCTCCTCACATCCTTATGCCCAGTGACAAATACATCGATTCCTGTGTATTTCTGATACCTGAGAGTGATGTGAATCTTTGGGGACTACAGAGAGGACCATGGTAGGCAACCACTGCAATGACCCAGTGACTTTATCCTCACCTGTTTTGCCCTTCTCCATCCCTTTCCATTGGAGTGGGCTCTGTACTGAGAGACTGCTATGGTGACAAGCAGGATTTAGCAAGTCGGGAAGGAGAGGGCATGACTTACTAGCTGACGGTCGCATGTGGTTTGTCTTTGCACCAGTTTAGGACAAAACCTTCTTCACAAAGAGACTTTTCACAATCCTTAGCACAGGCCACCACCCTGCGTGTGAGGCGGGAACCCTGAAGGGAGAGTCGGAGAAGCTCTTGTGCACGAGAGACCGGTCACCCAGGCAGAAATCAGACCCAGGCAAGGCTGCAGAAGCTTGGAGCCTTCCTTATTTTGACTAGGGAAGGTTGAGGTGTCATTCACAGTGAATGCAAATAAGGCAGGCTCTAAGTGGCCAAAACTAAGCTTTTAGTCTCAATTTAATGCAATTGTTGTATAAGAATTTGGTTCTGAGTCTGACAGGTGTGAGGTCATGTTTCCAGCCAGCTGGGAAAAATGTGAACAATACGTACTATGTGTGAAGAAATGAAAACAGTTGTGAAAGAATGGCTCTGCCCATCTAGAGAAGATAAAAACAGTAGAAGGGAATAAATAATGATGGAAACATTAATTGAAGAATACTGAAAAGAATTAGAATGCATGACACGTATTTGAGCAGCTACCTTGGAAACTAAGAATTGCATTGAAACCTGGCAAAACTGCTTGAATAAAACTGAAAATACATTTTCAGACATTAAAGACAGCATCTCTTAAAAGTAACACCAGGGCCAGCCAGATAGCTGAGCGGATTAAAACGCTTGACTAGGCAAATGCAGGGAGCATGGTTTGTTCCCCAGTGTGCAGTGCCAACCCTGGGGCGCACTGAGAGAGCAACTGAGACAGGGTACCAGGATGTGCGCCTCTAACCCTAGCTTTTGGGAGGCAGAAAACAGAATCACTGTGAGTCCAATCTGTACTGAAAACTTTAGACCCTGTACTAAATACATAAAAAGTAAGAATTAATAACATGGAACCAGGAAGCATGCTTTGGAAGCTGCAAGGTGATGCAAAGAAAACAATGTAAGATGAAGAACTTAAAGCGTCGATACTTTAGTTTTCAAATATATGTTTGCTACATATGAAATTCAATGAGGACAGATTCTTTTTCAGTCCTTTCAAGTAATTAGTCTAGTTTCGTACCCACTTGATCTTTTATTTTTCTAATGTGGAATAAGATGGTATTTAATGTTGCTCCACCATAGCTAATATTTTTATGTACATGCTTTAATGATCTTTCTTCTTTATAATTAATTTTGGACAATTCCATTTTTGTGAATCTTGGTATGGTTTTATTCATATTATTATGCAAAAGTTCTGTATTGGGAAATGTGCTATAATTACAACTACATTTAGGAATTTTCAATCTTTAAACACTTATTGCCTGCCTCTTTCTATATGAGAATTCTAATTATAAGAATATAAGTTTCTTGATGTTGGTACAGAGTGAACTATTATATGACTGATCTGTAAATCCTTTTATTTTTATTTTAGACAATTTTTATTTTCCTATTTATTTAAGTTTGTAAATAATTTATTTACAGTGTGCTATCTATTAATCTCATGTCATGTATTCATTTCAGACATATTTCTCAAAAATTCACTTTGTTTGCATCTTATGTTTCAAATCTCAGTATTTGTCTGCGTATTTTCATATGCTCTATGATCAATGATTTTCAGTAAAGTTAATTTTAAAAAAGGAAGCCAGGCATGGTGGCTCATGCCTGTAATCCCAGCACTTGGGAGGCTGAGGCATGAGGATTAATGTGAGTTCGAGACCAGCCTGGGCTACAAAAGTGAGCTCAAGGCCAGCCTCAACTGCATAGCGAGACCCTGTCTCAAAAAGGCCAAAAAATAAATAAATAAAATAAAATAAAATTAAATTAAATTAAATTAAAAAAGGAAACTAACAAATGGTAAAAAAAAAAAAAAAAAAAAAAAAA
>PVJA010025236.1:0-30905 GCA_004027025.1 Myocastor coypus
CGAAAAGGCCTTTGACAAAGTGCAACACTCATTCATGTTCAAAGTCCTACAGAAAATTGGAATAGAGGGCCTCTACCTCAACCTGATAAAAGCCATCTACAACAATTCAACAGCTAGCATAATTCTAAATGGGGAAAAACTGAAGTCTTTTACTCTCCAATCTGGTACAAGACAAGGATGCCCCCTATCGCCACTTCTACTCAATATAGTTCTGGAGTCACTAGCTACAGCCATTAGACAAGAAAGAGAAATAAAAGGAATAAGAATAGGTAAAGAAGTAAAACTTTCACTATTTGCAGATGACATGATAATCTAAAGTCATTTCTGAGCTGATCCGTGAGCTGTCTCCCCAGGCTTGGCCACAGCAGCAGCCATGGCTAGCCAGTCCCAAGGAATCCAGCAGCTGTTGCAGTCGGAGAAGGGGGCCACGGAGAAGGTGGCCGAGGCCCGCAAGCGAAAGAACCAGAGACTGAAGCAGGCCAAAGAAGAAGCCCAGGCTGAGATTGAGCAGTACCGCCTGCAGAGGGAGAAGGCGTTCAAGGCCAAGGAAGCTGCGGCGTTAGGATCCCATGGCAGCTGCAGCAGTGAAGTGAAGAAGGAGACCAAGGAGAAGATGGCCGTCCTGCAGAACTACTTCCAGCAGAACAGGGAAGAGGTCCTAGACAGCCTCCTAGTCTTTGTCTGCGACATCCAGCCACAAATCCATGAGAACTACCGCATAAATGGATAGAAGAAAGGAGCGCCTGTTCATCGATTGGCTCTGTAGATGCGCTCGTGGAATATGAAGCTTTAGCAAAGTTGAAATGCATTAAATTATTTCTTACATTGTATGAAAATTCACTTTTTGGAGAGTAGCATATCTAGCTTCTTTGGACAAACATGTACTTTCTCCAAAGATTTTGCCTTTTTACCTCATATTTCTTAGAAATATAATGAGTATATGTGGTCTGTTTCCCTACAGCTTTTAGCTCAAGACGTGTATATCAGTATTGACTGTTCTTTCTTAGATTTAGTAAGAAGTAAAAAAATTCTTTAAAGAAAGGAAGGGATAAATAATTTTCCCTAATACTTTCTTAAAGGTCAGGGGCTTTATCTATGAAAAAGTAGTAAATAACTCTCCGTAACTTGTGTGAAACAGTAGCCCACCTTAAAGAAATACATTCTGAAGAAGAATTAGAACAGTGATGGGGAATATACTTGCTTGGGCTGTGCTTGGTTTATTTTAACCAAAATGACTAGATGAGCGGGTGTGCTGGTGAACGCCTACAATCCCAGCACTGGAGGCTGAGGCAGGAGGATCACTACTATGGGGTTAGCCTGGGCTACATATAAGAGCTAGGCCTGCCTAGGTTACCCAGACCCTGTCTCAAAAAACAAAGATGTTCATTAGCTGATAAGACTCAAGAACTCGTTACTTGGTGTGCCAGTGATCACTTATAAGTGGAAGTAAAGACGTTACCACCCGTTAAAAAAAAAGTTATTTCCTACACAAGTAAACATAAAGTTGAAAAAGAAGGCCAGTAGATCTCTAACATTAGAACTCAGAACAGTCAGGGAAGCAGATATTTCAACTACTACTTGGTATATTAAAAAAAAAATAGTTCTTTGGGCCTTAGGTGGCAGAAACAATAACCATCTGAGTACTTTATGATATTTGGTGGAGGTATGAATGTTAAGGCATTTCAAAAATGGCACATAAGCCATGCAGATATTGCACTGAAGAAAAATTGAAAAGAAAATAAGATTTTAACACTTGTGTTAGAAAGGGTTTCATCATTACTCAGACTGTGGTTGTGCATTTTATCTTCAGGGGCAGGACCAGCCGCATTTAATTATGCAGCTTATAGTCCATCAGTACTGATATTAAATTATTGTGTTTTAAATTTCAGAAATTGAATATAAATATAGACCTTGGACCACTTTCCTATAAAATGTCTTGGAAATATTATTTTATGTTATGGAAAGGGAAGGGGAACTCTTATTTTGGCGTATAGTATCTACAGCTCTGAAGCAGAACAACTTCATCAGCACAGAAATTGTTTCTTCATTGCCATCGAGATGGGAAAGGATTTTGATTGCTGCTTTTACCAGTAATAAGAACAAACAATCACAATATTTGGAATTTAGTAAATAATCAATAAAACTAAGCAGGCATTTTATGTTTGTCATTTATAAGGGTGGTATGTTTGGGAGTGATTTTAGGCTATGTCTATGATTTACACCAATTATTAACCTTTCGATTATAAAGCTTTGTGCTTGAATTGTCTACTTTTCTCTTACCTATTTATCAACACAAGTTTTATATGTAGATGATTAATTCATGTATCTGAAATCTTTACCAACTATTTAAATGCTACCTGAAGAAGTTATCATTTTAGAGATATCAAAGCAGCCAGGCCAGTGTGGTGTCAGATAATATGCATGGGATAATTTCTGTTTTCTTGCATATACTTAAGCATGACCTATGCTAATATGTAGTCTATTTTGGAAAATGTTCCATATGTAGCTGAAAAGTAATTAGTATTCAGAAATAGTTGGATGGGGGCTGAGGATATAGCTCCGTGGCACAAGTGCTTGCCTGGCAAATGCAAGGTCATGAGTTCGATCCCTGGTCCTTTAAAAAAAAAAAAAAAAAAAAAAGTAGTTGGGCGGAACACTCTGTGTATGTTCACCAAGTCTAGTAGTCTAGTTGTTTCAAGTCCTGGTTCAGTTCTGTGACTTCTGTGCTATTTTTTTGTCTACTTGACTTATCTTTTTGGGATAAAAGAGTGTTAAGTTCTCCTGTTAAGATGATGGTATTGGATATTAGATTTTTCGTGTCCATTAAGATTTGTCTCATATAACTTGGCTCTCCCAAGACTGTTTCCTCTTTGTCTTGAATTTTTTCCCTAACCATTTCATTTGATCAATCTTGGTTTCAAGGTTAGACTGTCTGCCAACAAGATTGCTACCCCTGCTTTTTGTTTGAAGTGCTGGGGCATGTAGCATTGTTTTCCATCCTTTCACTTTTAGCCTATGAGATTCTTTATGAGTTAAGTTTGTTTTCTGTATACAGCATATTGTTGGATTTTGCTTCCTTATCCACCCTGCTAGTCTATTTCTTTTAGTTGGACAATTGAGTCCACTTACATTGATGGTTACAATTGAAGTGTAATGACTTATGATTAACATGCCTTTTACTTAATACTGTTTACCACTTTTTCTTCTGTGTTTAATTGGTTGCCCTATTTGGTGGATTCTTTCTGTTCTCATTTGTGGAGTTTGGGTCATTTTGCTCCCTTTCTAAATTATTTTTTAGTAGTCTGTGTAAGGTTGGCTTTGACATCATGAAATTCTTTAGTTAGTCCTTGTTGTGGAAGTATTTCTCTTCTCCCTCATACTTGAAAGAGAGTTTTGGAGGGGATAGCAGTCTGGGCTGGAATTTTTTTTTCATGGAGCACTTGAAGCACTCTGCTCCATGATCTTCTTGACTTTGTGGTTTGTGAAGAGAAATCTGCCATTATTCTGATGGGTTCTTCTTTAAATGTGATCTGTTTCTTTTCTCTAGTAGCTTTTAATATATTATTCTTCTAGTTGATTCCTATTAAACTCACATTGTTCATTTTTACATCATCTTGTAGATGTTGAATTATTTTTTTCCTTCATCCTAGTTGTTTTTAAGAGATCCTTTATTTACCTTTTCACTAGCTGTGACTGTATCTTCAAGATCTGAAGCTCTATCTTCACTTTCAGTCATACGGTGTTGCCAGCCTATGATTGACATTTTATTTTCTTGTATATTTCTTTGAAAATGTTTCATGCTATCTATTTCTTTCCTATATTTCACAGTTAGGGAATCCTTCATTTTTCTATTCTCCTCTAATTTTTATCAATGTCTTCTTTAGTAATATTTAAGTTTTTCATTATAGTTATCGTTTCTTTCTTTACTTCAGAGATTACTGCTCTGATCTCCTCTTTACCTATCTGCAGTTGTTCCCCTACTTTAGATGCTCTTAAATTAGAGATGTCTTTTTTTTTTTTTTTTTTACTTCAGAGGTCATTTCATGTCTGGTTTCCTCTATATGTTTCTGCAATTGTTTTCCACTTTGGATTCTATTAATTCGTGCATTTTCTTTCTTACTTGAGATGTTATCTTTGATCTGAGTTCCTCTATATGTTTCTGGACTTTTCTGTCTATCTCAGATGCTATCAATTCAGAGATTTTGTCTGCCTGATTGTCGTTTTCTACAATGATATTGTCTCCTATATTTTTTTCTGGGTGGACTCAGGACGTGAGGTTGCATTTTGCTCCTTCCCTTTGTCATTTTGTATAGACTCTGCACTTCGTTGAGGTTATGCTGTTAGTGCCAATTGAAATTTGGGTCTGGATCTAACAGCCTTGATCCCTCCAGATGTGCCTCGCTGGGTCTGGTTGCTATGCTCGGCTTCTTCCTTCTGCAACTGGGTCCAGGTACAGATGGTCAGTGCGCAAACAGATTTGGAATTCTGGTGGCTGATGGTGGTGGAGGTCCTGTGTCACAGGAGAGGTCCTGCCTGCGCGCAGGCTTGGATCTGTCAGTGTAAGTGGGTGGGTGCCTGGTTCTGGTGGCTGGTGGGGCGCAGGGTGCACACCGGCAGACAGGCCCTACCTGGGTGCAGACCCAGTTGGTCAGTGTGGTCGTGCAGGGGGCGGGTTCCAGTGGCTGGTGATGTGAGAGTGGGCCCGCATTGGTCAGCGTGGGTGGGCTGGAGCCAGGTTCTGGCGGCTGCTGGGTCATCACCCATTTCTTTCCCACCTTGTGTGTAGGGCTTATGCTTTCTCTCTGTCTCTGATCCTCTAGGGCTCTGGTGACTGCTGCTTTGACCCTTCAGTCATGACAATGACAGTTACAGCTACTCCAACCTGACCTGCACTCTTGCATGGGTGAATTTGTGTTGTATCAATTATGTCTTATTAAATACTTTTTAAGATGTCTTGTAGCTTTGTCTTAGTTACTTTTCACTCATTGCTGGGACAGATACCCAACATTCAAAATGAAGGAAGGAAAGCTTTATTTAGCTCACAGTTCATGGAGGTTTCACTCCATATTCAGCTGGTCCAAGGCTGAGTGGAACAGGGCAGAGAGCATCCAGTTCATGGCATTGGAACAGCAACAAAATGGTGGCAGAGGCAGCACCAAACACGACAGCAGAGCAACAGATCTAGTCTGTCTCTCTGTCTCCCTTTATATTCCTATCAGGCTCTCTGCCTTTGGATATCTTCCCTAGACCACACCCATAGTCTCAGCCCTACTCAGACTGATAACCCCATCAGTACTAAAACACATAATCCCAGTGACTCATGAGTCAAGTCTCAATCTATAGAAATCCCCGCCCAATGACTACATGAGGCTTTGGGGACAACCAGACATAAACCATAACATGCTTTGTGGATTCCAAGGACAGAGGCATCAAAATTCTCTTTTTATATACTACAATGTCAGTTCCCAATTAATAACTATTTGTTTTCATTGATAAAGGCAATCATTAAGATGGGAAATATAAAAATGACTCACCTTGGCTAATCTCTTACTGCTGCCTACCAACTTTTTACATACTGTTATTATTTTCAATACTTCTAATTGGACAAATATATTTTTATTTATATGTCTGTGAAAGCTTAACCTAGCTTCTGTCTGCAGCTATTACTACCATAACTATCAATTGAACTCAACTTCCATCATGGTCATGCAAATTATAAAAGATGATCTCAAGAAATGGTAATTCACAGTTAAGCACTAGTAGCATATGCTTTGCATAGCATATGAATCATCTACTTGCTTTCTTGTAGCTTTATGAAGTGCTTAAAGGAGATATTACTATTCTCAGTTTATAAATGAAGGAACAAAGAGCTAAAAATACTAAATGTTTTGTTCAGATTCAATTAACTATAAATCTTGGATCAGAACATAGCAATATCTAACATCTAAGGCAATGCTATTTCTTTCAAATTTTTCTAATTCTATCAGAATAAAAATGCGTCTTTTTTGGACTGCTCTCTAATTTAAAAGTTGAAATATGTGTAAGCTTCCTAACAGTAGAAATCATCCACAATGGTCTGTGGAAAACAGAAAAAAAATCTATCTAACAAAACAGATAATTAGAAGAATAGCTTCACAATATGACTCAATACAGAGTATCTTCAAAAAGATAGCTCTTGTGTAGATTAAACTATGATTCCAATTACAGAAGTCAGAGTTGCTTGTATGTTGCAATGTGAATGAGACAAAACTGAAATCTTATTTGCTCTATTAACTACTTTTGTAAATTGTGAGGCTGTAGGAACTCCAGTTTCCTCAGTAATTGTGAGGTTAAAAATAGATAGATTATTCTCTTTAATTACCCCTTTTTTCTTTTAAAACAAACATTTACTTGAGAGAGTATAGCAATTCCACTATAAGTGAAATTACATTAGAAACAGCCAGCACACATGAAAGAGAATACAGGACAAGAAAAAAATGTCATAAGATTGACCTACTACAACTTGGTATATGCTTAGATTTATAAATTTCTGTGTAAAAAAAGTGCAACAGTTTTTAAATCACAGTCTGTGGGAAGTTATTGGAATATCAATGATTGATGGAAAATACCAGTTCCATGTTAAGACATTTAATATTCAGAAAGACAGTAATGTTAAGCTCAAGTACCTGTTATAGAGTAATAGTATTACTAAGCTTCTCTTTTGAAGGTTTAACAACTTAAGTTTGCAGACAAAAATTAGAGAAAAAGAAGAGCTGCAAGGATAACCAACATTCTGGCCCTAGCCAAAGGTCAGTAAGGACTCAGGACATAAGATATCCTGTACTGTAACATTCTATAATTCAGTGGTGTCCCAAATTTTCTGTTCAAGGAGACTATGGGGCCACAGAGGAAAGAGATTGAAAATGTATAGTGGTCCTAAGGAGAGTTACCTAGAGAGAAAACATTCTCTCAGGCTTTTACAGAGAGCAAACTGGTCAAGAAATGGCCATGACTCATCCAGTCGGCTGATACTGGCAAAAGATCCACAAAACACTGTGCATGGTTTCAAGGTTAACCCTGAAGGAATTTGACTGACCTTATCAGATACAAAAATTGCATGTTTTATTCTATAGGTCTTGCTTTAATTTGGCCTTAACCACCCAAAGAAAAGTATCCATGAGGCATAAAAACTGAAGCTAGATTAGTATGCAGAGCTGTAAAAGGCTTGTCAAAAGTTTCCAACACTGCCAGTTTTGCCAATAACCCACTACTATTATGGAATATTGGACTATGTATACAGCTACTTAGTGTTAGTTCAGTGGGGAGAAATATTTGTACCAATAGTATTTTAAAAAGTTATTATGTCTGCATCTTGTACTAGGAACAACTACTATGAAGACAGCAATGTACATTGTATTAAAAATAAAAATTATATATATACAAACATTAATTCATAGTAATCAATTATATACCAGGTGTTCTTCAAAGTGCTATGAATTTCATAGGGAAGAGGTTGGAAACTGACTTAGTATGGGGTCAACTGCTGATTTTCCTTGAGCTCAGTTTAGAATTTCCAAGTGCTTTGCTGTTTCCACAGGGCTGAACATTTCTCTATTCTCTTTGTCAACTGCCTTCAAAGTGAGCTGTGATTGTAAGAGGAACTGAAGAAGATCTGGGACTAGTTGGTGTGGTAGAACTGAAGTATTTACTTCACAAGTGTTGGGCTTCAAAAAATCTCCCTCTTGTGATTCTGTTTCTGGAAACACCATCTCCTTCCACTGTCCCTACAGCACTGGAGTAAAATTTTTCCTAGCTGCTAGCATCTAAGTATTCCGTAACACCGTTTCTCATGAAAAATGTAACTTGTAGACTCAAGGGTCTCTATAAAACCTCAGCATGATAAACACTAAGACAAATACATGAAAGTATATTTAATTAAATTATTGAAAATCAGTGATTAAGAGAAACCTGTAATAGCAATCAAAGATAAGGAAAAAAAGTGAGAAATAATGGTGACTGTTTACATAAGTAATGAGTGTGAAGGGGGCTTAAAATAATATTAAGAAAAATAATTCTTTTGTGTGTGTGTGTGTGTGTGTGTGTGTGTGTTGGGAATCAAACCTAGGACTTTCCACTTGCCAGGCAAGTTATGTGCCATTGAACTGTGTTTCCAGTTGCAAAAATCTTTACCTACACTCCTTATCCAATAAAAGCTTTCTTCAGCATAGAATGCAGAACAAACACCTTTTTAAAGAAAGGACTGAGAGTTTGTCACCAGCAGCATAATTGTACAAGAACTGCTAGAGATTCTTCCTTAGACTAACATAAAATTATACTGGATGAAAACTTGCATCCATCTATAGCAATCAATCACAACTGGATTAATATATATGTATAAAATATGCTCTTATTTAAAAATTCATAACTGATATTTATCTTTGATGAACATGCTAAGCACACACAGTGGGGAAAGGGCAGTCTTCTACATGCTGGCAAAAGTGAGTAGCTCCACACAGAAGAGTGAAACAACACTTGCATTTTTCATTTTATGGAAAGTCAACTCAGAGACTTAAATGTGAGACTAAAACTCTAAACCAAGGGTTAGGGTTAGGGTTAGGGTTAGGGTTAGGGTTAGGGTTAGGGTTAGGGTTAGGGAAAAAATAAAAATAAGAAAAGAAAAAATAAATAAAACTCTGAACCAGTGAAATACGACAACAAAAATGCTTCAGGACATTGGAATGGGAAAGATTTTTTGATAATACCCCAAAACACAGAAACCAAAAAAAAAAAAAAAAAAAAAAAAAAAAAAAAAAAAAAAAAAAAAAAAAAAAAAAAAAAAAAAAAAAAAAAAAAAAAAAAAAAAAAAAAAAAAAAAGACAAAGAATATGGCAACAAACTAAAAGGAAAAGCAATATTCTTCAAACTAAAGGCAATTACAAAATGGGGAGACAAAAAACACAATAAAAAATATGCACAAACCATGCAAAAGACCCAATATGGAAGACCAGATACCTTGCAACCCTGAGAGAGACAGGTACCTCCACAGGGGCTAGACCTCAAGGAAAAAGATTTAACAAAGACAGTCACATACCTCCTTAGGGACTGACATCAGGGACTGATATTATAAATAGGCATCAGTCACCTTGAAAAAGCAAGGAGTAGTCACTAATCCAGCCCTCTATAGGAAGAGCCCCTTTTCTGTATTCATATCTACTTGCTATATGACTGGCTTCCTCCATTTGATGCTGATTTAATCAATTTTAGCTGAGAAATTGTACTTGTAACCTTATTGGTTGACCATAGCTTTCTCCTTCCTCATGCTCATCTTGTGAGCTCCCTTGCTTCCTACCTTAGACCAACCTCACCTCATGGTTTTGCTCTATAAAACTGCTAGTAAAGGCAGGGTACCTGGTAATCCACGTTGGTCCCCTTTTGTCCCTCTTTCAGATGGGAGATTTCTTTCCTTTAGTATATGTACTTTGGTCTCTCTCTCTCATTCTCTCTCTCCCTCTTTCATATTGACGGTTAATATTTATAGCACATAAAGAACTCAACTAAGTAGTAAAGACTATTGCAATTGGGATAATGAACAATAGATCTGAATAGATATTACTAATAAGATATACTAATTTCACATGTATAAGAAAAACCACAAGAAAACAAAAATTAAATGCACATTGTAGGATCTCCAGCTCATGGGTGCCAGCGCTTACTGAAATGCCCTGCAGAGCTCTGGCCTTTAGTCCTGGACCCAGAGTCTAACTCTCAGCCTCTGTTCTGAGGCCTTCAGCTGTGGACCAAGCCACACTAGTGGCAAGTCACCAGCGTACGGCCTGCTTGGGCTTCATCATCATGTGGACCAGTCCCCCAGTGAATCCTGTGTCCTAGGCTCAAGTCCAGGTCTCTGTGCAGGTCTAGGCCTATGCAGACCCAAAGAGGTATCTATGTCTGTCCTATCGACTTAGACAGGTTCCCTCTGGAGGACCCTGGGCAATACACTATTCTAACGTGTGATATTAAATTCTTCTATTTTATGATAAAAAGCACATTGTGATTATTATCTTATATGTCAGTTAGAATGATCATTATAAAAAAGACAAAAAGTATGGGAAAAGGAAGACTTCACTGGGAGAGTCAATTAATGCAAGTATTATGGAAACCAGTGAGGAATTTCTTCAAAATAAATATATAAAGTCAAACTGCCATATAACCAAGGAAACTCACTAGTATGTATCTGTCAAAAAGAAAATAAATCAGTAAACCCTCCAGATATCTGTATTCTCACGCTAATTGCAGCAATATTCATAATAGAGAAGAAAGAAAAACAAGCTAAGTGTTAAATGACTGACAAATAAATGGATAAAGTGTACTAGTGTTTACAATGGATCTTGTCCAGCTATAAACTGAGTAAAATTCTGTTACTTTTTGCCACATGGATGGACCTACATAGAGATCATTATACTAACCAAAGTGAACCAGACGCAGAAAGATGAATACCACCTCATCTCCCATACATGAAATCTAACAAGTTGGGCCTTATAGAAGTTGAAAGTAGCATAGTGATTATCAAAGGCTGAAGCATGCAGAGGCTGAAGCGTGAAGCTGGGAAAAGGGTGGTCACTGTGCACCACATTGTAAGGTCAGAGAAGTACCTGCATGCTAGTGCTCGGTAGGCTGGCTCCACATAACCTTAATATACTATATTTTGGAAAAACCTAGATAATTGCATTTTAAATGATTTTGGCTATAAATTATGAATATTTAAAATAGTAATACCATGATGTTAGCATTCCACAATATATATGTTGATATAAAAACATCACATAGCACTACACACACACACACACACACACACACACACACACATACACACACGCTTAGATAACTAAAAAATAGAAAAAACTCAAAAGAAAACTTTCAAACTAATGGATTTTTAAGACAAAACAATAACATACAATTGGCTTTAAATGAGTAATTCAAATGATATGAAAAATTCCTGTGTTGCGATAGGGGCCAGGCATGGTGGAAATGTAAGGTTGTAATAGTCAACATTGTATTCCAAACGCTATCTTCTTGCTTGGAAATAGGCTGGAAAATGCTAAAGATATGCATTAAGAGTATCTAACAGTTGGTAGTAGCAGATAATAAAAAATTAAGAGTTACACCTAATAAAAATGAAAATTTAAAATCCTTCATGATGCTATAAGAAGTATCTGAGAAAAATGCATTCTGGTTATTAAAATGTATCTACTTAGGTGTTATTCAGTAATTTGAATAATTCTTAATTTTTTAGTAATTCAAACATCAATTTGCTAAAAATATGTAAAATTGTTAAAATTACGTGCATATTTTGAATTTCATTGGAGGACCCAAACCTTAGAGAAACACACAGCAAATAATTCTGCAATTTGAATATCATTCAATATATTATTTCTCCCTTAAAGAATACTCATTTGATTATTTCAATTGCTTTGAAGGAGCTGTATCTTCAAGGCTATAATAAACTTGAAATTTCCATAGTTCTTATGTGACATTGCACTGTCAACATTAAATGCATTACTTTTTGGAGTCTGATGTTTCCATACTGTACAAGTCCAACATTCAGGTGGTCATTGGTTGGATGGATTTTATCTTCTTCAAGTAGAGGGATGAGGAATTTCACATTTCAGTGCTCACTGTAAAACGCACATTGCAATTTGGCTCCTGTCTAGCACACAGAGCCAGGGTCAGAAAGATTCTATGTTCTTGAAAAGAACATGATTAGATCAAGGGACAGCCAAATAGCTCAGTGGATTAAATAACTCAGTGCAAGCAGGCACAGGCGGCTGGGACTTGATCCCCAAGCTTGCTCTGCAGTGCTGTGCCAGCCCTGCCTCTGGTGCATGCTGAGATAGCAATTGAGACTGGGCTTGGTGGCACACACCTGTAATCCTGGCTCTTGGGAGGCTGTAAATGGGTGAATCAGTACAAGTCCAATCTTGTACTGAGACCCTGAACACCCTATAGAGCCTTCCTTAAAAAATACAAATAAATAATTAAATAAATAAATAAATAAATAAATAAATACTTGATCAGGGCAGTATGTAGCAAATATAGCTTGCTTTTTGTTATATATCCTCAGATGGCTAACTATTAACTAACATATTTAAGAATTGTAAATTCTGCCTGCCAACTTTTGCTCACAAATTTTACTCAAGAGAGATTGAGATGAGAACAGAGGAAAAGATGTTGAAAGAGACACTTATCAAATAAAAGGCAAATTTATGTTCAGTACGCTTTAAGACCACTGAAAAGGCTTTTAACTTTAATAAATATCAGATGGTTATGGTTGGCATTTCAAATGTGAAATACAAATTGTTTACATGTGTGAATATATGCTGAAGATACTGTATAGAAAATGTATTTGATTCACAAGATATTTTCTTAAAGGCAATAATTCAAATTGCAACATCAATGTGAATACATATACTATTTTTAAATATATTTTTCTTGTTTCAGAGAATATAATCGAAGCTTTGTACATTTTATCAGTGTGAAACAACATTAAACGTGTTGTTATTTGATATTTGCTTAATATCTTACACAGTTTCAGTGTGTAAATATTGAATATGATATATTTCCATGTTATCTGAAAACAGATGTGCAACATGTAGCTTACACATGCTAAAAACATGAATTTTTATAATGAGGTACTAGAAATCAGAAGACTCCAATTTGAGGCTGTTTTCATCAGCTTTCTCTTTGGCACAAAAGTTGTGTAACCTAACAATTAACCAAAAATAGCGACTTCAAACAGCAGTCATTATGATTCATCATGAATTTGCAGTTTATGGATCAAGCAAAGGGCAAAGCTAGGGAATTTCTGTTCTTAATTCCACCAACTCACGTATACGATCTGTCATGTCAAGCCTTTGCTGTCTGGGTGGGACTGGAGACTACAGGTGTGGCTATGTTCCATGCAGCTTCTATTTTTCTCTTGCGTCCCAGGGGCTTGCTGGGGCCTAGGTGCAGAAGGGTAAGCAGAAACATCTCAGGTCTCTTGAAATTCATCTAGCAAACAAATGGCTAAAGCAAGTTATGTTCCTGAACCCAGACTAACATGTAATTACAGGGATTGCAGAGTCATGTGGTAAGAGAGGGCAATGCAGGAATGAATGGAACAACTTCTGGGATGTTATTAATCTATATTACAAATAGGATACCTGATGAGGCACAATAAACAGACTGTCAGCTATGCTTAATCCACTGCTATAAAAGGATCTGCTTCGCAGGTGGCTACTACTAAGTCTCAACCATCCGAGGCACTGAGCATAACTTTTATGGTCTTGTGAGTGGGCTTGTCACAAAATCAGACAGGACTGCGGTATTCACAGTCCTGTGGATATGTTGGTGACCCTCTTCGTGTACTGCATTTTGCTACCATATCACTAGCCCATCCAGCTTAGTTCCATTGGCCGTACTGTTCTCATTACTGTAATATGCAATTACATCCTTCTTTCTATCATTTTGTTATAAATGGAAAGCATGAAGAAGTTTCATCTTAAGGATTGTTTAGCTTTTGAACATCCATCCTAACCCTTTCCAATTCTTCTTGAAGCATCATTAAAGAAAGAAGTCACTGTTTTGAGGTTAAAGGCAAGAGAATGAGTTTAAACAATAGTTCATGAAATGGAAGAGCACACAAATGTAGCAAAGGGAGACATGGTGCAGAAAGAGATTTTTTTCATTTATACTTTATCTCCTTTCTCACGTTTAGATTCAAGTATGTTTAGTTTAAATGTGCCATTTGCCAGTGTGGTGTTCTGATCTGTTAGTTTAAGTTCCCAGAATACACAGCAGTTGTTAAGTCTCACTGCAAAACCTTCATGTTCACTTGAGTTGTTATTCACAAGCTCTGAGCTCTTTCCTAATGAAATACTGTAAGATACTACGTTGAACATTTTATGTATTTTAGTAAAATAAATGAAAGTTATACATATCACAGGGAAAAAAATAAACACGTTGGTGCCGATTTATTGCTAGACTAACATAAAATTTTTCTACTGTGGTCATCTTCAAAGTTAACCTCTGTGATAACTAATGTTTTTTTTTTTTCAGTTTAGTTCTCAAATAGAGAACTGACTGAACATTATACTGAATGTTAAAAAGTTTTTTAAAATTACAAAGTAGCAACATGACAAACCCAGTTGGAGGCATTCTTCCACTTGGTTAGTTATTTCTAATTATAAGTCTTATAAACACTGCATCATATACAATGATAGAATGGATTTATTAACTATTTCATAAAATGTTCTGGGATGTTAGTTTTAAAAATACAGCTATATGTTTGCAATCCACTTAAAAAGCAGCACTCCTGCTTAAAGTAGCAGAAGCTTGGCCATCTCTGAGCAAATAATGCCTGTGCCGTCACAGAGAGTTTGAAAAAACACTTCTAGCTTCATTTCTCAGCAATTTAGAAAAGCAACACATTCAAAGTTATTTCACGAATATGATTCAGAAGTGATTTTTAAGCCTCATAGTCTTCTAAAAAATAGAGTTAACATTTCCATAATATTGGAAAAATCTCTATTTTTTGTCTCTTATGAACTTAAATTATGCCATATTTACTGGTGAGATGCCTCTCTATTGCAATATAGTTGACATGCTCTATTTTTACGAACCAACTGGGAATGTTATTACAAATAAAGATCTCTCATGCTTTTCCTTTATAGGCTTATCTTATGCTTAGTAACATTTGCTGACAGAATGTAAAGAAATGTTGCATTGTTAATGCAATTTAATAGCTTGACATATTTTAAAATGATCTGAATATTCTTTGACTCAACACATAGTGTTTAACTCTACACAAGTGTACATTCCTAAGCTGAAAATCCTCTAGCAGCAAGTAACATTGAGTTTTTAGAAAGTAAGGAGATGGTCTGATCCAGGCGATGGTCACAGAATTTTGTTGAACAGACCTACCTTTCCTGAGACTTAAATTCATATTCTCACTTCCTACTAGTAAAGTTCCTAAATCCTTCTACAAAAATAAATTTATATTTTTTCCTTTTTCAAATTTTGAAAAGATTCCAACAAGTTCTGAAGGCCCAGTGTTTCATAGCTTAGTTTCAATTAACTATTTTTTCCTTAATAACTCAGTGAAACTGGAGAATAATTACTTTTTCAGTTAATGTTAAACTGATGGTATTTTTAAACAAGAATCTGGAAGCAAATGTTGTGTCATGCTAAACTGCACCCACAAGTGCTTTGACCACTATGGGACTTGCCTCTGAGACCTCAGACTTCCATTGTCATGCCAAGTACAGCACTATGAAATAATGCGGAGAAGATGGAGAAAGATGTTGGGTTTAGTTGACTATAGACTTGGAATTCTGTAACTTTGCCAATTGCTTCATGAGCCTGACTTTATGATCCATTTATAATCACGGAGTGCTCTTGCAAAAAACTCAAGATTTAATGTGTATAAATCTCTCTGTCTGTCTATAGATATAAATAGGTTAGTGTTAATAATATTAACATGAATAACACAAGTGCTTTAATTTTTCTCTGGTTTAGTTAAAATTTGGGATGAATCCAGAGCCTTTTGCCACACTTTTTGAAATGACTTAAGACAACTAAGTCATATTTTCCAGCACAGCAGTAACACAAGTATCTGCACATGCTACGCAGATAACGGAAAGGAACTCCACCAGAGCTAACCCTTTCATAGCCTCAGGACAGATGTTTCCATCAATCAGTACACCACTGAAACGTACCTTTTATGAGCAAAATCCTGTCAGTATTGTGATGAATACTTAGTAAGGATGAGGCAAGGACACTTATGTTAACTATATCAGCAACTCTAGCACTCAGTGGAAAATATTAAATTTAATAATAAATTGACAGATAAAATGCAGTCCTCATGGGAAAATATCACAAAGGGAAAAGTACAAACCAGGTACATGTAGTCAACCATTCTTTTTAATGCAAGGTCAGATTTTGGTGTAAATTCTAATTTTCTCTTCTAGTATTTATTTTGATTGAGAAATCTTAATTTAAATATTTAAATCATATTCTCTTTTGTTATTATTCATTATTATTATAATTTTGTGTTTTAGGACAGGGTCTATAGGATCTCACTACGTAGATCAAACTCATGGTGATTCTCCTGTTTCCAGCCTCCCAAGCACAGGGATTACAGGCAGGTGCCACCATGCCCAATCTCAGTCACCATCTCAGCACGCCCAGGCATGGGGCTAGCACAGCAGCACTGAGATCAAACCCCAGCCCCTGTATCTGCCTAAGCAAGCACTTTAATCCACTGAGCTATTTGGCTGACCCTAATACTCTCTTTAAAAAAAAAATGCATCAAGGAAGAAAAACCATGGTAAACAAGAAATTCAGGGGAAAATATCAGCTGGTTATGACAATGGCTTCTTAATTAAACCTATAAATAATATAGTAAAGATGGTTTATGACTAAACAAAATAACATCAATCATTCAAAGCCTTAGAAGTGCTAATTATTTTTTTCTTGAAACATAGGCTAAAAGCATAAAGGTAAATGTGGGAACTGTAGAAAAGCTAGACATTGTTCTATCCAATTACAAAAGTAATCACCACAGCCTCACTCTATTTTTAGGCAATAGAATCAAATTAATTAAAATAAGTGTATATATATATGTATATATATGTATATATATGTATATGTATGTATGAACCACTCAATAGCATATAAGATATATACTAATAATTTTGGCTAGTATAATTATATACAATTCAGGAAAATGCTCACAATGAAGTTGCATATAAAGTTGATATAAAACAGAGAACACATTTGCATCAATATATGAATAACTGTGTCTGTGCTGGTGTGCGTGAGTACATGCATGTCTGTGATACAGAGGGAAAGAAGCAGTTCAAAAAGCATAGAAAAAGCCAGCCATGGTGGAGCATACTGTAATTGCAGCACTCAGGAAGCTGAGGTGGGAGGAAATTTGCAAGTTTGAGACCAACCTGGGCTACACAGTGAGCTGAAGGCCAGCTTGAGCTGCATAGTGAGACCCTGTCTCAAAAAGACAAATAGACAAAACGATGACAAAAAAAGCCTAGAAAAAAACCTATGATTAAGTATATAATACTTCCATTTTCCAGATTTCCATGTGTTTAAACTATATTAAAACTACAAGTAACAATGAAATTAATCCTTAAACCTGTAAGACATAATTAACTCCTTAATTCTATTTTCTCTAGTTGCAACAACTAGCAGTTATTAATTTTGTGCTAACAGGATACTTCCGTAATGTTTCTTCCACTACTGTTTGAGTAGTCCTCATACTATTATCTTTTTTTCTATGGAGTAGAAAAGTGTCTTAGAAAATTGATTGTGTTAAGCAATTTTAAGCAAGGAGTGAACGACAGAAGTGAGTGAGATCCTAATTCTGAGGAATCCTTACCATAGTATATTATCTTAACAAACATATTCTTTTGCTTCAAAACTGGGGCTAAATATCAGGTGAAAAGATAGCGACTTCAAATTAAATATTGTGCAGGTCAGCTAAATAGCTCAGTGGATTAAAGCACCTGCAAGCAGGCACAGGGAACAGGGGTTCGATCCCCGTTGTCAGGCCTACCATGTCAGCCCTGCCCTGGTGCAGGTTGAAATAGCAATTGAGACTGGGTCTCATTGCTCTAGCCTGTAATCCCAGCTCTTCAGAGGCTGTAAACAGGCAGATCACTACGAAGTCCGATCTAGTAGTGAGACCCTGAACACCCTGTAGATCTTTCCCTAAAAATAAATAAATAAATAAATAAATAAATAAATAAATTAATTAATTAATTAATTAAATACATGTTTCAAAGAAAACGTGTGCATTTCTCATAGACTTGGATATTTTTTAAAAATCAAATCTTCATACAGTCTGTCTGATAGACTCAGTTATGCTGGGAACATCGTCAACGTGCGGTCCAATTTCTGTGCTCAGAAGTCAGGGAAGTAAAACTCCTTGGCACATGTCCTGGGGTTTAGTTTCACTTTCCTTCCCCACCCAGATCTAAATGGCTATCACATTCCTACTTGACCTCAAAGACCACAGCATTAGATTTATTAGGAAAAGGATTAAAAGGCCTTATATGGCACTTCCTGGGCAACTTTCCACTTTGCAAATAAGAGTTCTAGAAACAGGCAGTGTCTGCGCACAAGGAAATGGGAGTCCCATCCCCTGGTCAGTGAATTAGCCCTGATTACAGGCCAAGAGGGGCCAGAATGCAGGAAGCCTTTTCAGTGCGACTTTCACCGCATGAAGCAGCCGGTCCTCTTTTCTCTCTTTCCTTGGGTTAGTCTGACTCACCTTGTTTGATCAGCTGAACAGTACTCTAAGAACAGCTCTGAAATCAGATGTACAATAACAGCCTTTGTCTGACAGCAAATAGATTTCCCTGAGCCAATGTGTTAGGGCTGGAGATGGGCCCAAAAAAGCTTTACACTAGAACAGTTGAATTTATCTCAGAAAATATTTGTTTGTACTGACTGTTTGCAATTTGAATTGGGAGTGGGAGGATCCAGCTGGTGGCTAAGAAGTGTGACAGTATTCATCGGAATAGATGGTTAAAAAGGGAATATCATTTGGGGGAAAGAACTTCTTTGCCTTTGAAGTATCCATGCTTCTACTCCTGTGTGGGTTATCATAATTTTTCTTTAAGAATGCATCTGAGATTTTTGTTTGGGTGGAAAAAAAAACAGCAAAGAAAAGCCAAAAAAATGTTTCCAGCTATCTTCTTATTGCATAGAATTGCCAAGAGGGCCTACAGAATTAAGCAAAAAAGGTGCCTGCACAATTTTGATGCTCCTTACAAGAGCTAATAAAAGAGAGCCCAGAGGCACCTTGAGAAGTCCAGAACTATGTAATTTAACAAAATGAAGAACTGTAGATTTGAGTAGCATAATGTCCAGAATGAATACCATCAAATCACATGTAGAGGCATGTGACCAGAGAAAGCCCAGCCTCACTTTCATATTTGGGCCATGCTCTATTAACTACCAACATTTTGTCCAGGAAAGAAATTTTCACCCTCAGTCTGCAAATTCTAATATTCCTCAGTTCTACTACCTTAAATAGCAGCAATCTGTAACAATTTACTATGTAATATATAAATGATTTTATAGTGATGAGACAAATGGCTTCTAATCGTGGAGATTTTTGTGTACCCCGATGAACATTGATTACTATAATGATTGTGGTCTGTTATAATAAATAAAAATTTAAATAATCACTGCTATACCTGGAAGTGGCCAGAAGATCTGAAACAAGTCCAAATCTAAAAATGTTGTCTTGCTTTCCTTCCACATTCTTGACTGTCATTTGTTTTGGAAGGGATTTTACATGAGTATTACACATTTAGCAAAACATGTTTTTGTGTGTGTGTGTGTGTGTGTGTGCTCAATAATTTATTTCTTGTTAGAACAGTCTTTCAAGCTAATTAAGATGAATTGTTCATAATTAACAGAAACCTGGCATTTGTAGATTGGTTTAAAGTCTGAATTCTAAGTGCCTAAAATGAAAAGGAGCCTTGAAATTACAAAATGATTACTTAGTCTGTTATTTGTTGGCCCAAGAGAGTTCATATTTGGGTTCAGATTACCACACACATTTAGCTTCTGTTTTCTTAAGCAATGCCAATATTTGAAAAAGAACATGTTCTCTAATTAAGGGTTAAAATAAGTCTTAGAAAAGGTCAGAAGTTCAAATGGAGTACAGTTTAAATGATTAGACTATTTCTTTGAAAATTGCGAGTCAATTTCCTTCAGAGATTTCTTTACTCTTTCTCCTTTTGGATTTTCTTTATTTCAAGTCATAGTCTAAATAATATTTAGATGAGAAAGAATGTTCAACTGGTTGAACTTGGTGACCTTGCCTGAATCATTTTTTACTCATCTATGAATGCATTCTTCAGAACTAGATGCTCTTTACAGCCCCCTTCTGAGGCCTACAATGCTGTAACACAACTGGTTTTTCTTCATTCTCAGGGGTCCATCCTGCCCTCTGAGTAACTTTCCCTCTGCTTGCGAGGATCCAAGCCAGTAGAGCCAGGACACATTTAAGTGAGCAGTTCAGAGTGGGGGCAGGCTTTCTGCCCTTCACATGTCCTCAGTCTATCCATAGGACTTGCCGTACGACTGTGACGTGCAGTTTGGCCTCACCCTTCACCATCACCTGTCTCTTCCCTGTCTTGTCTTTCACCCTTTTTAAATCTCTAAAGCAGACTCCTCCCTCCTGTTTCAGCTTTTCTGACACACAATTTCTGATCCAGGTGTGTTAAAGTCTCAGGGCGGCCTGTAGGACATTTCCATGACTTGCTTTCCCACCCTGCCTTGTTCCCTGCAGTGGCTCTGTGGGGTAAATAGATTTCTTGAATAAAAGTTGGAAAGGCTGCCTTATTAAATTTCTTTCATACTAAATCTCCTCAAAGTCTTTAATGGGTTATTGAATTTTGTGGATCTCCATGGATAGAGACAGCGTAAATTATAATAAGGTATAGAGATGAAACTTTTCCTATGTAGAACCCTTAATACTGTCTTGGAGAACACTGGTCTCTTAATGAGCACAGTGTTAGGACACTGCCTGTGGGAAAAATGGCATCAACATTTCATTCTGTGCTGCCAGGCAGGGTGAACTAGGGAGGAACCAGGGGACACAGCCTGGGCTAATGGATTGCACGAGAGTTTCACACGAAAGGACAGCATACCCAGAAGGCAAAGTGGGGCATTTATGCACATATACTTTGAAATTTGTAATTTTCTCTTTGCTAATTTCTGGCAGTGATTCCTCTTCCATGTGGACATAAGCGTGCTTCTTTCATGTGGTACTTTGGTTATTCTTATCTAACTAGGTTTATAATTGAGATTATAATCCTATAAATTCTTTTAGAAAAAATATATTGTGATAAGAAGCTGCAATGAGACATTAAGGTGATACCACTATCTATCTATTAAAAATGGAAAAAAATCCAAAACATCAGTGTCACCAAATGCTGAATGGAGAGCCAGAGGGACTTCCACATGTTACTTAGTACAACAATGGGACTGCTGCTTCAGAAAAGACCACAGACTCCTTTACCTATGAAGCATCCTCTTACCAAAGGAACCAATAATTTCATTTGTTGGATTTACTAAAATGGGTTCAATATTCACATCTGCACAAAAATTATCACACAATTAATTTTATTTTTATATTTTAGGGAAGGGTCTACAGAGTGTTCAGGGTCCCACTACTAGATGAGACTTGTAGTGATCTGCCTGTTTACAACCTCCCAAGAGCTGGGATTATAGGCGTGTGCCACCATGCCCAGTCTCAACTGCAGTGTCAGCACACTCCTGGAGTGGGGCTGGCACGGTAGGCCAGGGGTCGAACAGGCCCGTGCACCTACTTGACCACACAATGTTTCTAGCTGATTTATTCAAAATTAACAAAACATGGAAACTACCAAAATGCCAGTTACTAAGTGAATGCTCAAACTAGATTCTCTCAAGTTAACTGCAGATTATTCCTCAATTAAAAGAACTGAACTATCGAGCATCACAATGCATAGATGAAACTTAATAAAAAATTATTTAGCAAGAGGCCAATCTAAAAAGGCTAATGCCATGTGATTAAATTAGATGATACCCTGGAAACTATCGAGTAAAAAAATAACAGTGCTTGCTAGGGATTAAGGAAGAAATACGAATGAGTAGTAAGAGAAAAAGGAGTATTTAGTTTCTCTTTTTTGTTGGCTCACTTTTTCATTTTCTTATTTTAAAGAGAAAAAAAAAAAACCAAAAGAGTTTCAAAACTAATAGGAGAGTAGCAATAATTAATATATTATATATTGTTATCTTCATAATAGTTATCCAGAGTACATTATGTGGACATGATATCTTGCCGAGAAACATTAGCTTAAGTCTTTCATTTCCATTAACTAAGAGAAATTAGCTGTATCATTATCTTAGCTATCTTGTACAAAAATACATTTCTACTTTTCCCTTTTCCTTTCCCCTTTCACCCATCACAGCATCTCTTTCTTTTCCAACAGTTTCTTTCCAACTCACAAAATTTGTTATACATTTTGAATCTTATTTACTTGGTCAGTTTTCACACTAATGAGACAATACAGCATTTATATGTGTGGGTCTGATTTATTTCACTTATGAGAGTGGTCTCAAGTTCATCCATTTACCTATAAATGTTTCAAATCTATCTTTCTTTGTATCATATATATATATATATATATATATATATATATATATATATATGTATGTATAATTTCTAGGTTGTTGAGCACTTGAGTTGTTTCTACAATCTGGTTATTACAAATTGTGCTGCTATAAACATGAGTGTACATATATCATTGTGGTATCACATTTTCAATTCTTTTGGGAAGATGCACAGAAGAGGAATAGCTGAGTCAAGTGGAATCTGTAGCTTTAGTTTTGTGAGGAATTACTATACCTATTTGTACAGTAGTTGCACCAGTCTACACACCTACCTGTGGTTTCTTTGTTACATACCTGCTATGTGCCAGGAGTTGTACTGGTGATCTACTTATGTTGTTAACAATCTCATAACAACTCAGAAATATAAGTATTATTCCATTTTAAAGATTAAGATCAAAAGATTGAGAAATTTGTTGATGGTGGCAGAACAGATAAACAGGTGGACCTTGACTTGAATTCAAGTACCTAGAATATTTAAATGATGTTGGTGGTGGTGAAGTGAAGATAAATTTCCACAGTTTTACACAAAGACTGCTCTTTCTTACAATTTCTGATTACCATTATGCCTACTGATCAAAAGCCCACGTTCTAGGCCAAACCAATGGGACTGAAATTTTGGTAATGTCATTTACATGCTGTGTAATTTGGGCAAGTTCCTAATCTTTTTTATTTTAATATTATCTCATTTTTAAAGGCGGATAATATTACACTTTTATCAAAGAATCAAGTTAATTATTATGTGTGTCTAATGATATATATATACATATATATATGTATATATATATATGTATATATATTATGTAGAATGGTCTCTGGCAAATAAGCACCCCCTTAGCTCTTAGCCATCTCTATTAAATATTTAAATTTTTGACTGATGATACTACAATATTGTTAATACAGGGCATTTAAAGTTTTCAGTGCCAATTAACCATCACTTAGTACTCTGATTGCCCAACATTCTCCACCCAGTGTATCATGCATTGGAGCTGACAGGTCCCTGTCCTTCAGTTTGACTGGCTCCATGACTGCACACTCCATCAGCATCCTCAGATTGCTGGCCAGCCACCAGCTCCCTGATTGTGGAAATGACACACATTTAGAATACGCTAGAAACCAAGACTGTGCAGCCAAACATTTTTACTTTTGAAAAATCCTATGAAGTAAAAGTTGTATAACATCATTTTATTGCAAAGAGTCTGATCTTGTTTCATCTATTCCCTTATAATAGTGGTGACTGGGGTAACAGTGTCAGCACTGATAAGGATTCAGGGTATTATGAAGTAGGTATGAAAGAATATTTGTGACTCTTAATGTTCTACACGATAAAGATGATTTAAGACCTTATGGTTCCTCTATGGTAGGCCACATAGTTTGAAGTCACATTAGCTGAGGAAACCTTAACTTTGCTGATATCACGTGCATTGCTCCGTGAGAGAAAGACTGAAAACAGCACTTGGAGACAGAGTGAGATGCTATATTTTTGACAACACCCCGTGTCCATTCACAAGGGCTCAAAGGATTATATCCAGCATCTTATACACAAAATACAGGCAACTCATTTGTGGTAGAGTCTAGTACATAAACTCTTTCCTCTGTTAAGTCTCCTAAAATCAAAATATAAATTTCCAAAACTGAGCTTTTAATTTATGACTATTCTGGACTTACATTTCTTCTTTGATTTTAAAAACACCCTTTTGTTTTTCTAAGAGCAAGGTGAAAATCTACATTTATTGTCAATTTGTCTAAGTGGGTCAGTTTTATACAATTTGTATCTAATGCGAATGGAGAAACTGGCAGCACATGAAGTATATTTAATTTTATACCAGGCCATTAGTTGCAATAGATATGAGAGAAATGAGAAGGTTAGAAGTTACAAACCAGAATACAGTTTTATAACTTTATAATTTGCTTTTAGCAAGCAGAAGTATATATGTAATCTATAGAAAACAGTTTATTTAATTAATTGTATTGATTCCAGCAGTTACCAGGAACAAGGTCTTAGTTTTTTATCTCCTATATATGGCTGAAAAATGTGTGCCAGTTGAGGTATGTTTAATGATGAAAATAATACAAGGAAATAATTCCTAAACAGAATAATACTTTAGGAGAACTGATTTGGTTAAGGGCCATCAAGAAATTCAGCCAGACCTCCTGGGGTGAAGCACACAACTGAAAAGGAATGTGCATCTCATTAAACACTGTAGCCTTGAAAATTCTGTAAATATTTCATTTCCCACTCAGGGAAGCAGCTTTCCAGCAACCTGACAGAGACAGAGAAAGGAAGCAATGTTTTTTCTTCATTTTCTTTTAAGCTAATTAAAAGTCTGCTGTACCTCTAACATGCTTTTATCCTTATAACGAAGATATAATGAAAAGTGTGTTAAAAATGTAGTAGATGCTTCTTCAAAGAAATTAACATAATGCACTTGGGAATAATATCACTGCAAAATGAAAGATTTAAATATTGCATCTTAAGCTAGCATAGTCAAATGAGCTGGGCTGGAAAATATGAATTTAAGTAAATATCTGGTTATCTGTAGCATCTGTGGAAATATCTAAACAGCATTATTGATTCATTTTGGTAGAGAATGTAGTATATTTTTATTTTATTGAATTTTGAGTGTTTAAATGGAAATGGAGGATTGCGATGACATGGAGCACAGTATCATCAGCAGCTATGCTTTGTTCTTTCCATTAGCAGATTTATATTACAAAAAATGTGGTAAATATTTGCTGTCTTCTAAATTTTGGCAACAAAATGTGCTATGCATGTGCACACATAATATCTTCATTTTTTCTCATGACCTCTAAAGCCTGGATCTTGCCACCCAGCTCTTGATAGAAAAATAATTGTCATCCAGTGTGACAGAGAAATATTTTCCAACCTCTGTTCTCTTACAAGTACATAAGCACCATTCGAAGTACATAAATATATATGCTTCTCAAGCTCATACAGTATAATTCAGATGCTTACAGGTACTCTTTTTTTTGTCTTTTTGAGACAGTTCTCATAGAGTATTATATAATATATAAAAGCATATAATAAATCTATGAAAAATGGACAATGATTAAGTTACAGATTTGGAAAACTGATTATCTTAAAGAGTTTTAAGAGATTTAACTGATCATCTTGAAGAGTTTTAAGTGTGTTAAAACAACACGGAGTGTTGTCAAAGCATCATCTCGCTGGCCTTGAGTTTGCTTTTGTAGCCCAGGCTGGTCTCAAACTTGCATCCATCCTCCTGCCTCAGCCTCCCAAGTGCTGGAATTACAGGTGTGCTCCACCATGCCTGGCAAGGTACCCTCTTAAAACTCGTCAAGATAATCAGTTTCTAAATCTGTAACTTAATCATTGTCCATTTTCATATATTTATATATATGCTTTTATATATTACATGTTTTTATATGTTATAAAATTACAAAGAGATAAATATGTTAAATGAAAAATAAAGTACTCTTCTACTGTTTCAAACTCCATAGTCTATCTAGAAAGAAGTTTAATGGTTTATATTTTTTACATTCTGCTGGTGCTTATGACCACCGTTATGAAAAACACACTTCAGAATTTGATAGATTCAAATACTTTAAATGCTCTTGAATTCTTTCTGTAGGAAAAGGGAGTACTTAGCTTAACTCTGGTGCCCTCATTTCCCTCTTCTTTAATTAAGAAAGGTTAATTGTTATGCCATTGAGAATGTTATACCTTTAACAAATGTACAATAATGGTTAATTTCTTTGAATAATATTTTCTTTAAGTAAGGGCTCGCTATTTTACCTGACAGCTCTGCTAAGATTCTTTTTGTTCTCTACGCATATTTCCTATGTTTGTTTCTTTTTCTCTCTTCTTCCTTCAGCTGCATGTTTATATTCACAAGACTGGTAAGATTTGTATTCAGATCTACAGACGTTTTACATCTTTGTTGTGTTCTGAAGCCGATTTTCATATTTGAAAATCAATACGTTATTTTTGCTTTTTCTCTATGTTTGTGATACAGTAATTATTCCAAGGATAGATTTAAAGCACAAGTGAGTAATATAAGACTTGTTCCCATGACTTCTGTTTTAGCTCTTTGAAAAGCATCTTAATTATTACAAATGTTTTCTTCTGAAAAGCTCTTTGAAATCTTTATTAGAATTAAGCTCGATTTCTCTTACCATTTCTTTTGCATAATGTTGACATATTATTTTGTATTCTGAAAAATTTCCCTTACTATATTTAGATTTCCAACTAGATAATATTCTCTTCAGTTTAGTGAATAATTGTAACTTCCAAGAAGTATTTCTTAGTCCTTGACAACTCTTCTCATAATAACTTCTTATTTTACAGTCCTATTCATTTTCAAATCTCTTATGAAATTAGAGCTGTTTAGAATTCATTATTGTGTACTCTTTTGTTGTTGTTTTGTGCAAGACTAGTGGTTTGGTTTTTGGTGCAGATTCTTTGGAGAATCTCGTTCTTCTCACATGTCTGTTGTCCTTGAAGCTGAGACTATGGAGGTCTGCACTATGATTTCCTCTGGTATCTTTATTCATGATATGTTACAGGCTGGAGGCCATGTAGCCACGAGGATTGTGCTTCCCATAATGTGAAAGCTCCTTTAAAGAATTCAAGTAAGGCCACTGCTGAGACATTTTTGACTCGGATTTCACTTAGATAAGACTTGTCATTTAAGTACATCCCAAGTGAAAAGTATGATGAAATGTCAAGCTGGTTGAGTGATGATGTCACCAAGACACCCTGACCTTCTAGGGATATTTATTGCTAGGGATAGACTGGCACATTCAGAATCAACAGAGCACTTGAGTTTCCCAGATCATTTTTATGTATGGACAGGAAAAGCATGCTAATAATTCATATAGGTTTATCCCAACCAATCAAGAGGATCAACATACTCATATGTTAATATAAAATGACAAATCTCAACACAAAAGGAAGATGAACCACTCCAGATAAATCATTGCCTTAGTTACTTTTTACTTGTTGCTGGGACAAGTACCCAACACCCAAAATGAAGGAAGGAAAGTTTATTTAGCTCACAGTTACTGGAGGTTTCAGTCCATACTCGGCTGGCTCCAAGGCAGAGAGGCACATGGCAGAGAGCAGCAGTACATGGTGGTGGAACAGCAACAATGGCGACAGAGGCAACGGAACAACCAAGGAGCAGAGAGCAACAGCTGGAGTCTGTCTCTCTGTTGCTCTTTATATTCCAATCAGGCTCTCTGCCTTAGGCTATCAGCTCTAGACTACACCCATAGTCCCAGCTGTACTCAGACCGATATAATCCCATTAGTATTAAAACACATAATCCCATGGATCAAGTCTCAAACTCTAGATCAATACTAAATCACATAATCCCAGTGACTCATGAGTCAAGTCTCAATCTATTGAAGTCCCTGCCCCATGATTGCATGAGGTTTTGGGGGGACAAATAGACATAAACCGTAACAGCCATACACACTGTAAAACATTTGTCGCACCTTGCCAGTGTAGCCCAGCTATCCTAGGGGAGGAGGATGGACTGGCACAATTAAGAACCTCCAGTGGTCAGGCCGGTCAAATAGCTCAGCAGACTAAAGCGCCTGCTTATGGTCAATCCCTGGTGTGTCAGGCTGGCCCCACCCCCAGGATGTACTAGAGTTGAGTGATTGAGTCTGGATGTGGTGGTGCATGCCTAGAATCCCAGCTCTTGGGAGTCTGAACACAGGCAGATAACTATGACTCTAATCTATATATTGAGGTGCTATAGACCCTGTAGATTCTATATGAAATAAAAAGGATCCTCTGGTGGTCTATCTCATATAATGCTATTTCTCTTAACAAAATATTTGGAAACCACCCCCCTTGCATGTCTGTGGGGACTTGATCTGCTCCACTAAGTCACTGTGCACTTAAGAGCTTAGAAGAGTTACAAACAAGCCATGTCAATTTAGAAAGATTGGTAACGACAAAAGAAACTCCAACAACAATCACTCCAAATATTTATCTACAATTTAAATCACTCAATTTTTTTATTTTAATCTAAAAATTTCTATTAGCATATACTTAAAATTTTTATTAGTATGTTTTCAGTACATGCAGTTTACAGTCTCTTAGGAAGTGGGTACCTGCACATAACACTGTAATACAGCTTGTTTCTTTCTGGTTTTTAATCCCTTCCCTTTTTTCCTCTTCCTTCCCTCCTCCTTTAACCCCTCATCTCAGTTTTTATTCCTATTGATATATACTTTTTACACATCTGTCATTTAGTAATAATTATGCATTTAGTAATAATTATGTATGTCTTTTTCTTCTGTCTACTGAATTTAATTCCTTCCATCTTTGAGTCATTAATGCTGCTATTCTCCAAGTATATATTAAAAAGAACAGAATGTCTAATTGAATTACTGATGAAATAAGTACATAAATAAATGTATTGATATTATACTGATAACAATTTTAGAAATATTGACCATGGAGGTCTTAATGCCTGGCCAGATTAAGGTAGCTAAGTTCATGGTCACTTGGTGGATAGTGAAAACATATGACAGAGAAGATTAATATTTATAAATAAAATACCATAGACCTTACACTGTCTAAGAAATTTACTTATTAAAATCAGAAACAAAATCTTTAAATAAATGTATCATGCATATAAAATAAAATTCAAAAAGCTTACATAATTAAGCCACTCATTATATCACTGATTCCCCCCCCCCACACACACTTCCTATTTTAAGAGGAAAGAATTTTAGTTGAAGCCTGAAAAACTTGTTGTGTAAGACATCTGTGAAACCAAATGACTTTGGTTTGAAAAGTCATGGACAGATGTGTAACTTACAGGAATTTGTTTTATGTCTTTAAATAAAATTTGATACATTTAAGAGACAAATTTCCAATTTTCTTTCTTATGTCTAGCAGCTGTCTCAACTACAAAAATGCCTATCTTATTTTTATGATGTCTTGAAATCTCTATAATCTCTTAAAATTATTCTTGTTACTCAAGTTACTGTTGTATACTACTTATCACACTAACTAGGCCAAACCACAGACTGCTGTATAGCCAGCCTATTATTTAAAATTATACATGCATACCATCTTCTGGGATTGAATGACTTATTTTCATGGACTTAAAATTGTTATAATCTAAGTTTCAAAAGAAAATCAAAGTTATAATGACTTTTTATTTTGTTGACAGATTTTCCAATCCTTAGGGACTATAGTTATGTAATAACTGAATATTACATGAATGCATTTATTTTAAATATATAATTTGTTTGGATTATTATAAAATTTATCTAAACAACTAAATAGTGAGATTGTTACAATTTCCTACCTTTATAACACTGTTGAAATTGGATAAATACCTTTATTTCCCACTGTTCATAACTACATAAATTTAAGAATTAATACTGTCTGAGTTGTTCTTCTCTTCTTGCTGGGACAGAACACCCAACACTGAGAATTAAGGAAGGAAAAGTTGAGTTAGCTCACAGTTAGTGAAGATTTCAGTCCACGCTTGGCTGGCTCTAAGGCAAAATGCCACATGGCAGAGGGCAGCTGTTCATGGCAGCAGAAAACAGCAAAGAGGAAAAGGAGGAGCAGCAGCTCTGCCAGCTAGCTAGCAAGCCTCTTGCCCCGCCTTACATTGTAATGCAGATTATCTGTCTTAGGGCCAGCATAGCATGCACACCCAGAATCCCAGCATTGGATCCTGAATTATTCACAAATTCTAGAAGTTGCCCCATAACTGTAGGAGGTTTGGGGAGAAAGCTAGTCACAAACCTAATGAATACAATGATGATGTTCTGTCAATTTAAATTTGGGTAAAGATATATAACAGTATAACTTTTTCAGTGAACATTTAAATATAATGAAACTGTTTTAAAATATTTAGTAGGAAGAATATATTATCTACACAGAAAGGCTATTAACAAAGTTTTTTTATTGTTTGATTATATCTATCTAGTGTAAAGTTAAGGTTTTCAAATCAGTAGTTTAATTATAGTTTCAAGGTCTAAGTCATTGTTATGGTTTATGTCTAGTTGTCCCCCCAAAGCCTCATGGAGTCATTGGGCCGGGACTTCTAGAGTTTGAGACTTGATCCATGATCCCTGGGATTATGGGTTTTAGTACTGATGGGATTATGGGTGGAAGTACTTCTGGGATTATGTGTGTAGCCTAGGGTGGGAGCTAAGGCGGAGAGCCTGAATGTAATATAAAGAGAGACAGAGAGACAGACTGGAGCTCTAGCTGTTGCTGCTGCTCTGCTGCCCTGATTGACTGGCTGCCTCTGCTGCCATTTTGTTGCTGTTCCGCTGCCATGAACTGGATGCTGTCTGCTCTGTTCCACTCAGCCTTGGGCCAGCCAAATATGGACTGAAACCTCCACAAACTATGAGCTAAAAAACCCTTTCCTTCCTTCATTTTGAGTGTTGGGTATTTGTTCCAGCAACGAGCAAAAAAGTAACTAATACAGATTTTGGTACCAGAGAAGTGGGGTTATTGCTGTGACTATATCTGACAATGTGGATTATAAACTTTTGGAAATGGCTTATGGGAAGAGATAGGAAAGGTTCAGAGATGTCGGCTGAAAACAAAGCCTTAGAACAGCTTCGGCTGTTCAGCTTGGGCGATTTTGGTCAGAGCTTAGACCAGAAGACTGACAGAAGGCCTGCCTGTAAAGATCAGGCTGAGGAGGTTTCTGCTGGAAAAAAAG
>PVJA010025237.1:0-20420 GCA_004027025.1 Myocastor coypus
TTGAAGGGCTAGGACCAAAATATTGGCTATCCTTATAGGTTTTAAAATAGTCAACGTTGAAAAATCAAGAAAGTTATAATAAAATATCAGGGGACTTTCCTACTGCTTTTTAAAAACAAGATAATCTGACAGTGAACTTATGTTGTATAACAGCTGCTGCCAGCTGCAGCTGGATGGCCACTGGCCTCTATTCTGGGCACATTTTATAGTTCATCATGGTCTGTCAGCCCCTGCTGGCATCCCTAACATGAAAGATCTGGGTTCCTCCTGCTTCCGATGCTCACTTAAATTCTCAGCCTTGCTCATGGAAACATCTAGACTTGGGACTTCTGTGTCAGACCCTTGAATCATTGACTCCGTGTTTTTTTCTTACCATCCCATTGTGAAAGATTTGAAAAGGGACCATAACCAGTGTCTGTCTTACCCTCTCTTGGGTCTGTTGTCATGACATGGATTTTAGGCCTGTCTTGCTTCCTCTGGGTTTTGCTACTTAATTCTCACATAGTAAACACAGAGGGACATTTTTCTCCTTCAATGACTACCAAGGGAGTTTGAGTTCTTTTTAAGCCATTGTGGAGGTTTCTTATTGAGGAAGGCATTAGAATAATGATATTTTGGAGAAAATCCACAAAGATTAGCATTCAAGATACTGATTACTATGTCCACATGCTTGGATCTTAAAGATACAATTTTTAAATTGCTACCTTGTAGGACAATATACATGCATGGGGAATGTATGCTTCTATAATTGTCTGTAACCTGTACACACATTCGTGTGTGTATGTACATTTTTTAATCTTTGTAAGGATGCATACCAAAACAAAGACAATAGTAGCTATTACAGAAAGAACAAATGTTCTGGGGGAGTAGTCTTAATTATACTTATGATATCTAATTCTGAAGAATAATTTGTGAAGAGAATGCTTCCATGTATCATTTGTGTGATTAAAATACACGTTCTTATCCACATTCTATAGTGGCTTCTTCACAAGAGGTTATCGCAGCAGTGTACTTTCTGTGGTCTGAATTGATACCGGACCTCTGTTCTTCAATCTCTGAATTCCAGCTTTCAGACTAAACCAACAGTTCTGAACTTCAATTTCTGGAAAGTTGAGTTCTCTATACTGAAAAGGTTGTTTTAAAAATCTATTTATCAAGCAGGGTATTCCACACAACTGCTTATTTGTAAATAGCTGCAGTCTTTCAAAGATGTAATGTGTTCAGAAGAAAATTGCAAAATTGGAGGTATTTATGGTGGAGTAGGGTGACTCATGTTTTTTCTTGACATGGGAGCTTACCCAAATAATGTGGGTTTCTAGGAAATAGCCTCTTCCATCTGTGTGTGCGTGTGTGGGGGGGTTGTTTGTTTTGTTTTTGTTTTTTGGTTCAGAACTCTGTATTATTGCTATGATAAGGAGCTCTTTGCTTCCATTCATCCTTTCCTGGACATTGCTCCCAGGGTTCCCCCTGGGAGTAGGACAATGAATGTGATTGCAAATGAAAGACTACCCTGGTGTTATGATTTGTGTCTAGTTGTCCTCTCAAAGCCCCATGCAGTCATGGGAGACAGCTCCTGGTGTTTGTGATTGATTCTTGATCCAATGCTGGCATTGCAGGTGTAAGTGCTACCCCCTGGCACTGAGGTGGGTAATTTGCATTATAGTGTAAGGAGGGGAAGAGAGGCTAGCTAGCTGCCTGAGCTGCTGTTGCTCCTTGTGCTCTCTTGCTGTTTGCCACCAGCACGAACAGTTGCACTGTGCCTTGTGCCCCTCTGCCTTGGAGCCAGCTGAGTATGGACTGAAACCTCGACTGACTGTGAGCTAAATAAGCCTTTCCTTCCACCATGAGCCACTGAAGATGAATTCTACTTCCTTGGTTCTGAGTTAGCAGTTGTGAGTATGCTGGGTCCCATCCGGACACATTTCCCTATGCAGTGCATGCAGTAGGCCTTATTTCATGCCTTTTAATAAGTGGACTTGGAAACACTGAAGTATTAGATTTCTTTCTAATTCTTATTGCCCAGCTTCAGATTTAGCAAATCATACTATACTTTTTCCTGTTCTTTAAGAAGCTATGTGTTCATGGTTGGCCTATTCTTGAAAATCATACTATTTCCTCTTTCCAGTGGATTTCTCACAATATATTCTTGTTTCATTGAATAACCCTTTCTCATGTGTGATTTTTGTCACAATGTTGTGGTCCCGGGATATTTCGCTTTAGAGCCTCAAGTCTTCCTTCCTTCGGAGTTGGCTCCTTCCATTTGTGTGTTTGGCCACCAGGGAGCAATAGAGTCCTAACTGAGGCATTGACATTTCATTCAGAGAGAATTCACTGAACATTTATCTGTGAGTAGGTGCTTATGAATACCAATTTTAATTGTGCTCCCCTGAGAATAGAATAAAATTAACTGGCATCGATGAAGACATCTCTTCTGTGCTTAACTTTAATTTAGGCCTAGTAGCTTTTCCTTCTTTCAAAACATTCGTCTGTAAGGCTGGCCAAATAGCGCAGTGTATTAAAGTGTCTGCAAGCAGATGAAGGGGCTGGGGGTTTGATCATCAGGCCTGCCATGCTGGCCACACTCCTGGGGTTCACTAAGTCTGCAACTGAGCCACACATCTGTAATCCCAGCACAGGGGAGGCTGAAAACAGGAGGATCACTATGAGTCTGAGCTGTGTAGTGGGACCCTGTACCAAATACATGAAAAAGAAAAAAGCAAGAAAGAAAAAAGACAAAAAAGCAACAGCTTTTTTCTCCAAGGACATGGTACCACCTTACGTGTGCTTCAGCTAGTAGCTAAGTTCACACATTCTCAGCTATTGACATAAAACACAGAAAAACAGATTCAGAGTCAATTCCTGTCTTACTTTTTTTTAAAAAAACTTTTTAAAAATCTTCTATTTATTTGGTGCAGGGTCTCACTACCCAGCTTGGACTCATAGTGATCTTCTTGCCTCATCCTCCCCAGTGCTGGCATTACAGTTATGCACCACCATGCCCAGTTTCGGTGGCTGGCACTGCATACCCAAGGTTTCAGGTGAGCATGGCATGCAGTAACTGGGGATTGAATCCATGTCCTCGTGCTTGCCAGGCAGGCACTTAAGACTACTGAGCTATTTCCCCAACTCCACTGCATTACTTTTCTGAGGCTAACCCAGGCCAGGATGTGTGAGCCACAGAGTTTATTATCACCCGGTCCTGGAGTTGAAATGTTCAGAATTGAAGTGTTGGCAAGATTGGTGCCTTCTGAACTCTGCAAGGGAGGTACGTCATGCCGGTCTCCTCAGGGTGCCCAGCTCAGGCTTTCTACCTCCCATCTCCTCACCATCTTTGCTGTGCATGTCCACCCCAGCATGCACACTCTTCTTTTCCATAAGAACACAGTCACATGGTTGAGGGTCCACCCAGTGACTTCGTTTTTGCTCAGTTGCATTTGTTAAGACCCTGTTTCTAAGTCAGACTATACTCTGAGGCATCTTGAGCTAGAAAAGCAGCATTTTACTCCCCTTGGGAACCTAGTACAACCCATGAAAGCACTAGCAAGAAAGAAAATTTAGCTGCTTCTCATGATTCTCTCCCATCCTAACTGCCTGACCCTGATCACAAGGGTAGGAACTCACAGAATATCCTGTGTAATCCTGTAATGTGTTTTGTTCAGAAGGATTTCTTAGTTAAAGGGGCTGAAAACTGCTCTAGTAGTTATCAGAATTCACAACTATGTTTTACACACACACACACACACACACAGAGAGAACCATTAAATTATAATTTTCACAAATTTTAAAAATTATTTTGATTATTTTTAAAATGACCAATTTAGTCATTTTCACTTGAGTTAATCATTTTCCTAGTCAAACAGGAAAATACAGTTTTGTGAATGTTGATGTGAGCTTCTCTTTCACTGCTTCATGTACACCTGATCATCTTTTGTGAAACTACCTGCTTTGGGCCTTGGTAGAGGTTTCCCAGAAAGCCAAAAACAGAAAAGGAGCTTTGGCCACATTTTGCATTTAGAGCCACTTAGTATGACATTGGCCTTGATAGGCAGCCTTTATTCCATGGACCTTTCTATACCTACTTTCTTGAGGGCTTTTATCCTGAATTTTGTTAAAGACTTTCTCCGCATCTCTTGAGACAGCATGTGATTTTTATCTCTGATTCTATTTATGTGTTACATTACATATATTGATCTATATACATCGAACCATCCTTGCCTCTCATGATGCAATTAAAATCAATTGGGTCATGATGCTTTGATCTTTTTTTTTTTTTTTAATGAGGTGTTGAATTCTTTTTGCAAGAAGTTTACAGAGGATTTGTGTATATATGGTCATCAAGGCCATTGGTTTGTTATTTGTTATTGCACCTTTATCAGATTTTGGTATCAGGATGATACTGGATGCATAGAATAAATTTTGAAGCACTACTACTCTTTCTATTTCATGGAAATGCTCAAGGAGCCTTGGCAATATTTCTTTTCTGTGGTGAGTAAGTCTTCAACATTGTGTTCAGTGCTCTTTGTATACTGGTTAAACATCTTTGCCTTGTCTCTATTTTTGAATCTATTTTCTATTTGCTTCTGAAAATCTTAATGTTCCTCTTTGACATTATACACTAAATTTTTCTTGCATGACAGTGCCATTGGCACAGAGCAACTAGGTGAAGCTTAGCTATTTCATTTTTTTCTTAAATTTAACCATAATTATGTGTGGGTTTATTTATGGACTCTACTTACTTTATGGATCTATTTATCACTTATTTATGCCAATATCAATATGATTTCTTTATTGCAGCATTAAAATGAACTTTAATATCTGGTAGTGTAAATTATTTACCTAAAGTTTATCATTGCTATTCTTAGCTCTGCATTCCAAATCCATATTGAAATCAGTTTGTCAGTTTTGTAAGATTCTGAGATTTTGATTGGAATTTCATTAAATCTGTAGGTTAATGTGGATAAAACTGACACCTTTCCATCATCAACTCTGCCAATTGATGAATATGATATGTATACACGCACTTGTTTGGCTATTTTAAAATGTAGGGATTTTTTGGAGATAGGCCTTTCTATGTAGTTAAGGCTGGTCTTAAACTCACTGTGTAGCCTACTATAGCCTTGAGTTTATAGTAATCCTCTTGCCTCAGCCTCCAGAATGCTGAGATTACAAGATTACAGGCATACATACAGCTTGGTTATTTAAAAATTTATCTCAATTTTTATAAATTCTTACACTTTCAATAAAATTTAAAATTTCAAATTGCAATAAATTTTCCCCAGGTGTGACTTATTTGATGTTGTTGTAACTAG
Source organism: Myocastor coypus (assembly GCA_004027025.1). Lineage (NCBI taxonomy): Eukaryota > Metazoa > Chordata > Mammalia > Rodentia > Myocastoridae > Myocastor > Myocastor coypus. The sequence goes on from PVJA010025237.1 coordinate 5,310, forward strand.
TACTCCACATTACAGCATCTGTGTATTTGCTGCAAACATCTTATTGAATTCTATAGTTTGGCATGGCATTTTCTTCTTATTATTGTGGTATCTTTTGAATTGTATATGTAAAGAGTTGTAACATGGGAAAATGATGATAGTTTTGTTTCTTCAGTTCCTTTTCTGTCTTCTCCTCCTCCGCCCCTTCCTCCTCCTCCTCCTTGTTCTTTTTTTTTTTTTTTTTTTTTTTTTTTTTTTTTTTTTTTTTTTTTTTTTTTTTTTTTTTTTTTTTTTTTTGTTCTGTATTTAGGACAGGGTCTACAGGGTGTACAGGGTCTCACTATGTAGATCAAACTTGGAGTGATTCTCCTGTTTTCAGCCTACCAATCACTGAGATTACAGGCACACACCACTACAACCTGAATTGCTGTCTCAGCGTGCCCCGTGGGCAGGGCTGGCACAACTCACCTGGGATTGAACCCTGGCTGCTATGCTCTGCCTAAATAGGCGCTTTTGTCTGCTGAGCTATTAGGCTAGCCCTTGTTTTGATCTTCAATTTTTTAACAAAAAATTTTATTCATTTTAATGAGAAAAAATAGCAATGAAACAGATTAGTAGGACAGTTACAATAATTAATGCATTGCATATTGTTGTCTTTGTAGTAGTTATTCAGAGGACAAGATGCAGACATGATATCTTGTCTAAAAAATGTTAGTACAAACCTTTCTTCTCACTGAACTAAGAGAAAGTAGCTGTATATCTATCCTAACTATTCTGTGTATACATATACATTTTTATTTCATTACAAAATGGCCCTTTATTTATATCCCCCTTTTTAGTTTTCTTGTGTCATGGATGTGTGTTCCATTGATGTTAGAGAATCTGTATTTGAAGAAGTCTTTACAGGATCTGTATACATGGTTTCAGGATAAATCCTGAGGGGATTTGACTGACCTTGTCAGATACAAAAGTCACAGTTTTAGTAACATAGGTCTTGCTTTAACTTGGTCTTAAACATCCAGCAGAAAATTATAACCATGAGGTATAAAAAGTAAAGTTATATTAATATGTTGAGCTGTAGAAGGCTCAAGTCAACAGCTTCTGACATTGCCAGTTCTGCTGATAACCCACTACTATTATGGACTATTGGACTATATTGGGTTATTTTGCTAAATTCAAGTAGCTATAGTATTTTGCTTCTTTTTGGTGCTGGATGACATTGCTTAGGAGACCTAATATGGCATTGGGAGGAAGTGGTAGCAGAAATTATCTATGTTATGCCAACTATGCTAGAAATCAAGTTCTGTCGAGTTCACATTGTGTGTGCTTGCTAGAGAAGTTTTTTTGCAGATATTTTACCTGATTAATGAAATTTACCTCATTGTAATAAACAAGTGTGGAATTTTTGTGAAATGCTTCCTTGTATTTTTGACGTGATGAAATCTTTTTTAAACATCATTCTTATGATAAATTACATTGATTTTTTGAAATGTAGATCCAGCTATCCTTCCTGTTCTAACACCTACATCTTATCAACATAGGCCTCTTCCTATTGTTTATTTCTTTATGTCAATTTTGCTTCTAGAGACTTGTCTATTTCAGCAAATTTTTGGAATGTTATTGACCCAGAGATTTTCATAGCACCTCTTGCTCTCTGTCCGCCATCTGTAGACTCCATAGCGAGTTCTTTTCCTCTTTCTTGATGCTGACTATTTGTGCCTGTTCCCTTTCTTCTTTAATCAGTACTGTTGGAGAGTTATCAACTTCATTACACTTTTAGCAGAAGCGACTTTTGGGTTTATAGCTCTTATCCATGTACCTTTTTATCTGTACCATCACTGTCTGTTCTTGTATGTGTTACTTCAGTCCTTCCACTTTCTCTGGATACATGAAGCTGTTTTTTTCTGTTTTGTTTGTTTGTTTGTTTGTTTGCTTGCTTGCTTGCTTGCATTTTGAGACAAAGTCTTGCTATACAGCTCAGGCTGGCCTTGAGCTGATTTTGTAGCCTAGACTGGTCTTGAACTTGCAGTGATCCATCTGTCTCAGCCTCCCAAATGCTGGGCTTGTAAGTGTGTGCCATACACCTGGCACAACCCCATTAGGTTTGGAAGGTTTCTATCTGTTCTCTCTTCAGACAAACTTCTATCCCAAGCTCTTTTCTTCCCTCTGTTTATCAGACTGTCATTATTCCCCTTATCTACTGTGTCTCATTTTTTGTTTTCTTTTTATCTGTCCTCTTGCTAATTCTTTGCAAGAATTAGGTGAATCTAATCCCAGGTTTATCAGATTATGTCCAGCAAGTCACCCATCTGTTTTTTAAAATTACATTTTATTACAACACAGCGTGATGTGATTACATTTTTTCCAGTGGATACTTCTGCATTATACCTGAACAAGTGACAGGTTTCAAGAAAGTCCAAATAGACTGAAAACCTGTAATTTTCACCATTTGACTGTGTAGGAAAATAGTCTAATATACTATTAAATCTATCAATTGAAATCTTTATGTAAATGATACTTCTATTTCTCTTGGTAGTAAAATTATAAGCATTAGTATTTGATTTCTTGAAGATTTCCATCACACTATCTCAACAAGGTTCTTTCAAAACAGAGTGTGAGGTATAGCTCTGTGTGGTTTGTGATTCTTCATGACTGGGAAAATAGGGCAAGGTGTTGTGGGAACCTAGAGAGAACAGATAGAAACCTTCCAAGGCCGTGAGGCAGAAATATTGGTGGATGTCTAAGGTTTGAAGTTTCTATTAGTCCATTAGTGCTAATATCTGGATGTCATACAATTCTATTTATTAAACACTCTCCTCCCATCTTTCTGCATTGTTAACATTTTTGTATTCCTGGTTAATTTTAAAATCCACTGCCTAGTGTAGGTAAACATTATAGATATAATTTGTGCCTGGGTTATTTTTTCTCCTAGAAGACAGCTAGGCTAGGAGCCAGTCACCTTAATCCAACAAGGAATTGAAATAATTTGAATGTGGACTGGATTCCTTTTGAAAGCAGGTCTATTTCCAGGTTGTTTTCATTTTTAGTCCAAAGCCTTCTGAGTCCTGGCTGCATGCCTGGGTGTGTGCTATTCCTTTTTGCAGAGGCAGGCCTGGAGCCCCAGTGTTTGGCTCGCCTGGCTTCCAGAGTCTGATGACAGGTCTGCACACCTGCTAGCCCCTTGTCACCAAGTGCAGGCTGGAAAATGCTACGTACTGAAAGAAGTGCCAACCACCATGCCCGGGATCCTGGAGTCACTCTGTGTCTGGGGTCTGGCAAATCCTCCCCTGGGATGGAAGTTCTCTGATGCCTTAAAATAGCCTTAAAATTATTTTATGCAGTAGTTTTACTTATTTTCAATGGAAGGATTAATCAGACACAGTTATGCTATAGCCACATGCAAGACACCTCAGCTGTGTTTTCTGTCACTATAAACCCTGTGATGTTCCTATCCCACCATGGCTGCCCTGCAGTCCCAGTACATGTCTTGTCCTTATGTCTCGATTCTTTCCTTCTTTCTTTCTTTCTTTCTTTCTTTCTTTCTTTCTTTCTTTCTGTGTACTGAGACTTAAACCCAGGGCTTTTCTCACTAAGCTATATCCTAAGCCTTTTACAGATTTTTGAATTTTGAGATAGAATGTTGCTTAATTACTAAATTACCTGGGCTAGGCTTGAGTTTGCAGTTCAGTTGCTTCAGCCTCTGGAGTGAAAGTATAGCAGACGTGCCCTACCACACCTGGGTATGTGCTTGGGAATATAAGCAGCACAATTCATAGTATTTATATCTTAGAAACAGCCTATATGTCCATCAACAAATGAATGGCTATAGAAAATGTGGTATAAATATACACAATGGAGTACTACTGCCATGAAAAGGATTAACTTTATAAGAAAACTGATACGTCTGGAGACCATAGTGTTAAGAGAAGTAAATCTGGTGCACAAACTTAAGTATTGCTTCTTTCTCTTCTGTGAAACCCCAATACACAGACACAGTGCAAAATAAAGAATGACAAAGGGAATAGTGAGATATATGGTTGACAATGATAAGGGAACAGAAGGACTGAGCAAGAGACAAGGGTGGGAAAAGAGTGGATGAAGAGGAGATTAATAACATAGGTGGGGAATTGGGAAGTGCTCTGTCCATGCACCAAGACCCCGTGAAAAATGAGAACATCATGCACTATAACCATGTAGTTATGAAAATAAAGAATAGCATAATGAAAAAACTTCTAAGAAATGTAGTTGGCTATAAATACCAAAAATAAAAATTATTATAATAAAAATGACTGAGATGTTAGGAATCTTCTATGGCAAGAGAAAATATACATGCTATGTTTAATGAAATGAACTGTTTATAAAATAACATATACCTTATTTTATTTAACACAGGGTACCACTATGTACTTCAGACTCCTAGTGATCTTCCTGTCTCAGCCTCCTTAGTGCTGGGATTATAAACATGTGCCACCACACCCAGTTTGGGGGCTTGTACAGCAGGCAGTACTGGGAATCTAACTTGGGACCTTGCACTTGCCAGGCAGGCATTTATGCCACTGAGTTATCTCCCTAGCCCCTATAGCTCATTTAAAAATAAAATTTTAGAAACTACCAATGACTGTACTGCACTATTACTGACAAAAGATGGAGACAACAGAACAGTGAGGAGACAATATACTATTATAGAATTAGTAAGAGTTTCCTAGAAATTAAGAAAAATAGGAATCCCCTAGGAATGCTCACTGAACACAAGTATTTAGAAAATACAGCAACAAGATTTTTTAAAGCCTAAAAGTTATCAAGAAAACAAAAAAGAATACATGAAAAGGGGCGAGAATCACATTAACATTAGATTTCTCATAAACCACACTGGATACAACAAAGCAACATCACATCTTCAAAATGATGAGATAAAAGAGTTTTAGACCTAGAATTCTATAATCAATTATTAACCAGTCATGAATGATTACCAATCTGACATCAAATGATCAGTCATTAATCAGTGAACTACAGACATGTTCAGACATACAGTGACCATGAGATCTTACCACTCAATCACCAGAAAAATATGGAAAAACTGCTATAGGATGTACTGAAGAAGAACTGACATAATTACAGAACAATGTTGTGAGATGCAAGAGGCAATTATATGAAATAAATCAGTAATCTTATAAGTGATTTTAAACAAAAGTAGATTAAAAACTAATAGTTTTGCACAATTATAAAATCATGTTAAAGTAAAGAAACTCCATCAGGCTATGGAGGCAATCAGATCAGAATTAATCTCTTAGGTAAAAAAGGAAATGAGAGTAATCATGAAAGAACTGCTGATACATCTAAGGAAGGCATAGATTAAAAAATAGAAGGTAATAGGAATATGATGGAAATATTGAATGAACAATTCAGGAAAGAACTATAGTGCATGCAACAGATTCAAACTGATATTCAGGACATTAAGAATTCCACTTAAATGAAACAGAAGATCGAATTTTTCCTGAACATGGGAAAAGAATATTATATATAGTTAACCAAAACATATAGAAGTCCAGCTAGCCATGATCAAAGCAAATTATCACACAGACACACCATACTCAAGATCCCAGAAATTGAACAAAAGAACAGAATATTAAAAGCTGTTCCAGAGAAAAAACAGATAAACTATAATGGAAAGCCCGCCAACATCGCAGCAGATTTTTCCACGTAGACTATCACATCAAGAAGAGCTTGGAGTGAGATATTTGTGCTCTTGAAAAAAAAAAAAAAAAAAAAAAACTTTCAACTCAGATCAATGCATTCTATAACACTATCAAATTTAATGGCAAGAATAGATACTTCCATGACAAACAGCAGTTGAGGAAATTTATGACAGCAAAACCAACCCTACAAAAAATATTGACGGATATTCTAGAAAGAGACAAAAATGGCCACAATTTCAGCAACAGAAGAGAACAATCAAGTAAAACAAGCAAGTAAGAAAAAGGGGAAAGTAGAATTCCTATAGAAGGAAACAACCTGACAAAGATAAGCCAGTACATATCAGTTATCACTATATATGTAAATGGCCTCAATTCACCAATGAAAAGAATCAAACTGACAGAGTGGATAAAGAAACAAAATCCAACAATATGCAACTAGAAGAAACATGTTTAACTTAAAAAGAAATTAGTAGACTGAATGTCAAAGGATGGAAAAATATTCCATCCGATAGGAGCCCAGAAAAGAAGCAGAGATAGATACTCATTGCTGACAATGTCAACTTCAAGCCAAATGTGATAAAAAAAAAGAAAAATAAGGTCAATACATACTTGTTAGGGGAAAAATGTAAGAGGAAGAGGTAATAATTATAAATATTATACATCCAATGTAGGAGCAGTGAACTATATAAGACATATTGTAACAGACATGAAAAATCCAAAGATGCCGTAGCATGACTATACTGGGGGACTTTAATACCCTATTGACACAAAGAGATGGATCAACCACACAAAAAAAAAATGAGCAAAGAAATAAGAGGACTAAGCCAAACCTGTGAAAAAATTGACCTTAGTAGACATTTACAGAGTGTTCCACCCAGCAGTCTTCTCAGCTACATATGGGACATTGTCCAAAATAGATCATGTGCTAGCATATAGAACATGCTTAAGTACATGCAAAGGAATCAAAATTATCCCATGTGTATTATCTGACTATAGTGCAATGAAACTGGAAATTCTTGACAAATCAAATAGCAAAAACCCTATAAACACATGGAGACTAAATAATATCCCCCTGAACAATCAATGGGTCATGGATGAAATTAAAGAAGAAATTAAACAATATTTATAATCTAATGAAAATGCAATTACAACTTACCAGAACCTGTGGGATTCAATGAAAGCTGTCTTAAGAGGGAAATTTATAGCAATGAATTCATACATCAGGAAAACAGAAGCCCAAATAAATAATTTTATGCTGTACCACAAACTCCTAGAAAAAAGAAGAGTAAGTCAAGGCCAAAGCCCAAAGAAGGTAGGAAATTATAAAGATCAGGGCAGAAATAAATGCAATGGACATGAAGAAAACGACACCAACAGTTAGTGAGTCCAAGAGTTGCTCCTTTGAAAGAATAAATAAAATTGATAAACCCCTACCCGTCCTCATTAAAAAAAGGAAAGAAGAAATTCATATTCATGCAGTTAGGAATGAAAAGTGTAAAATAACTACACACCCTATAGAAATTCAGAAGATTATAAATACCTATTTCCAAAATCTTTACTCTCATAGAATGGAAAATACAGAAGAAGTGGACAGATTCCTAGATATATACAAACTACCAAAGCTAAATCAAGGAGATATAAAAATTCTGAATAACTCAATATCAGACAATAAAATTGAAATGTAATAAAAATCTTGACAACAAAGAAAAGCTCAGGGCCTAATGGATTCGTGGTTGAATTCTAAAGAAATTTGTGAGGACCTAATGTCAACTCTTCTGAAACTCTTCAATGAAGTTGAAAGGGAAGCAATTCTCCCAAACTCATTTAGGGAGGCAAGTATTTCTCCGATACCAAAACCAGAAAAGGACCACTCCCCCCCCCCCCCAAAAAAAGAAGAACTACAGGCCATTGTCCTTGATAAACATAGATTCAAAAATTCTCACTAAAATACTAGCAAACAGAATGTAGCATGTCTTAAAGAAGATTACACATCATGAACAAGTGGGATTCATCCTGGGAATGCAAGGATAGTTTAATGTACATAAAACCACAGGTGTAATGCACTTCATCAACAGAGCAAAACACAAAAATCACACGATCATCTCAATAGATGCAGAAAACGCTTTTGGCAAAGTCCAACACTCACTCATGAAAAAAAATACTACAGAAAATCAGAATAGATGGTCTTCATCTCAATCTGATAAAAAACATCTATGACAAATCAACGGCCAACATTATACTCAATGGACAAAAATGGAAAACCTTCTCTTCAACATCAGAACAAGACAAGGATACCCACTGTCACCACTCCTATTCAATATAGTTCTGGAAACATTAGCCAGAGCAATTAGACAAGAGAAAAAAAAAACAATGATTGGAAAGAAAGAAGTGAAATAATCTTTGTTCACAAATGACATGGCATTGCTGCAATTACCAACAGAGTACAAAGAAAGCCCACTAAATGGAAGAGAAAAACTCCACTAAGAGACTTGTAGACTTAATAAGCAAATTCAGTAGCATAGCAGGATACAAAGTTAATGCTCAAAAATCGATAGCATTTGTATACATGAATAATAAACACACTGAGAGAGAAATTATGGAATCTATGCTTTTCACAATAATACCCTAAAATTAAGTACTTAGGAATCAATCTCACAAAGGAAGAAAAAGATTTATGTAGTGAAAATTATAGTACTCTGAAAAGAAAGATAAAAGAGAATTTTAGAACATGGAAAGATATACCTTGATCCTGGATAAGAAGAAGCAACATTGGCTTCTCCCATACTCCCAAAATTGATATGCAGCTTCAATTCAATCCCAATTAAAATATCACTGTTATACCTAACAGATATAGAAAAAAACATTCCTAAAATTTCATCTGGAACCAGAAGAGAACTAAAATAGCAAAAGCAATCCTGGGCAACAGAGGAAAGGCTGGTGACATCACAATCCCTGACCTGAAATTATACTGTAAAGCTACTGTGATAAAATCAGTATAGCATTGGAATAAAAAAAGACCTGATGATCAGTGCAACAGATTAGAAAGTATAGACACAACTAGAAGCACACTCAGCCACCTTATCTTTGACAAAGGGGCCAATCATGTTCATTGGAACAAAGAAAATTTCTTTAATAAATGGTACTGTAAATACTGGCTTTCCACATGCTGAAGGCTTAAAATAGTCTCATGCCTATCACCATGCACAAAACTATAGTCAAAATGGATCAAAGATTTAAACATTGAAACTGAAATATTAAACCTTCTGGAAGAGAAAATGTGTAGAAACTTGAAGGACATAGGGGTAGATAAAGAGTTTATGAACAAAACTCAAACTGCATGGGACATACTTCAAAGAATCAACAATTGGGATCTCATCTTTTTGAAAATTTTCTGCCCATCAAAAGAAATGCCAACAGAGTAAAAAGAAAACCCACTAAGTGGAAGACAATTATAGCAGAACTCCTATCAGACAAAGGACTCCTATCTAGAACATATAAAGAATTTTTTAAAATGAGGCCTCCAAAATTCAAAGACCCAATCCAAAAATGGGCATCTGAGATGAATATATACTTCACAAATGAAGAAATACAAATGGCAAATAAATATACAGAAAAAATGTTCAACATCATTGGTTGTTCAAGAGATATAAAGTAAAACAACATTGAGATACCATCTAATGCCAGAAAGAATGGCTGTCATCAAGAAATAAACCAATAACAAATGCTAGAGAGGCTGTGGGGAAAAAGGAACCCTTCTCCATTGTTGGTGAGAATGCAGGCTGGTACAGCCATTATGGAAATCAGTATGGAGATTCCTAAAAAAATTAGGATTGGAGGTCCCATTCAAGCCAGCTATTACCCTCCTAGATATTTTCCCAAAAGAACTGCAATCATCATACTACAGTGACATATGTGTGCCTATGTTTATAGCAGTGCAATTTGTCATAGCTAAGTCTCAGAAGCAACCTATACCCATCATCTGAGGAATGGATTTAAAAAAATATGGTATTTTTATACAATTGAGTATTACTCAGCTATAAAAAAGATAAATTTGAGGCTTCTGTAGATGAATGGATACAGCTAGAGACTATATTAATAATGAAATAAACCAGATCCACATGTACAAAAATCGTATCTCACTAGTGTGAGAACCTGAAAGAGTAATGAAAATCTAAAAGGTACAACAGATTCTATGAAAGGGGAAAAAATTGTTCAATGGGAAAGAAAAACTCATATGAGGAAAAGGACAAATGAAAGAAGGGAAAAATATATATATAGGTACCTACACAGTATAGTTTGGATAGTTGTATTGTTGATTTCTGCTGGTTTTTTTTTGAGAGGAAGAGTTAATGCATAATTTTTTTTCCTCTGATTCTTTTCTTCTTTTGAATCTCTCTCTCTCTCTCTCTCTCTCTCTCTCTCTCTCTCTCTCTCTCTCTGTTTCTTTCTTTTGTAATTGGTATAGGGTCTCTCTACATAGCTCAGACTTATACTGATTCTCTTGTCTTCAGCCTCCCCAGCACTGGGATTATAGGCATGCACCATCACACCCAGTCTCTTTGACCAGCTCAGTGTACCAAGGGTTGGGGCTGGTGCTGCATGTGGTGCCAAGGATTGAACCCTGTTCGCTGCGCTTGCCTGAGCAGATGCTTAGTCTACTGAGCTATCTTGCCCACCTATTGAATTTCTTATAACTTCTTTGTCATTGTTTTGTTTTATTTTTTTATTTAAGTGAATCTTACATGTTTATGTCTGGTAATCTGAACAACTAATTCAAAGATAGCATCATGTAATATAGCAACTATTGTTTAATTCTTACTACTTAGTTTAATGAAATCTTATATCACATCAAATGCTTTTTTTCTATTACTATTTTGTATTCATTAAAAATTAAAAATAATTTTATCTATATTGTCTTCTAACAGGTTGTTTCTCTTTTAATTTTTAGATCTATGACCCACTTTGATTTTTGTTTACTATATTGTGAGAAATATGGGTCTAGATTCAATCTTGAACATATGGAGAGCCAGTTTTCCCAACACAATTTATCTAAAAGGCCATCTTTCATCCAGTATGTTTGGACCTTTTGTTGAAGATTAAAGTGCCTAAGGTTGTTGCTGCATCTTCTATTCTGTCCTATTGATCTTCATGTCTCTTTTCATGACAGTACAGTGCTGTTTTTATCACAGCAGCTTTGTAATATAATTTCAGGTCTGGGATTGTAATAGTTCTCACTTTGGTCCTTTTTTTTTTTTTTTTTTTTTTGCCTTTTTGAGACAGGGTCTCACTATGCAGTTCAGGCTGGCCTTGAGCTAAGTTTTGTAGCCCAGGCTGGTCTCGAACTCGCACTGCTCCTCCTGCCTCAGCCTCCCGAGTGCTGGGATTACAGGCGTGAGCCACCACGCCCGGCAAATTGATCTTTTTTTTTTTAATTATTTTGTTTTTTGGTACCGGGAATTGAACTCTGGGCCTTGCGCTTGCTAGGCAGGCGCTGTGCCACTGAGCTACATCCCCAGCCCTCACTTTGGTCCTTTTATCCAAGATTGCTTCTGCTATCCTTGGTCTCTCTTTGTTTCATAAGAATTTTAGGATTCTCCTTGTTTCATAAGAATTTTCTCCAGCTTTGTAAGGAATGCTGTTGGAATTGTATTAAATTGCCATGACATTTTTGTATGTACACAGACTGATTTGGAAACATTCCAGCAATTACCCAATTAAGCACTCTTAAGTAAATGCAAAAAATCCAAATCATTCCAAGCATATTATCTTATACAATATCTTATATTGTAAAGAAACTAAAAATCAATAGCAAAAGAAATCATGAAAAATCTTCAAATATATGGAAATTAAATAATACTCCTTTAAATAGTCACTTGGTCTCAGAAAAAAATATATATATAGCTTCCAGAATCAAATAATAATGAAAAAACAAAATAACAGTACCTATGGGACACAAGGAAAGTAGTTCTACAGCAAACTCAAATAAATGCATCACCTTGTTATATATCTTAGGGTTCTAGAAAAACAAGAATAATGCAGCCTAAAGCTAGCATGAGAAAGGAAATTATAAAGATCAGAGCAGAAATAAATGAAGTTGAGATTAATTAGTTATTAATAAGATTAATCAAAGAATTAATGAACTGAAGAGTTGGTTCTTTATTTAAACTAAATAGTCCAAACTAACTTAGCCAGTCTCATCAAAACAAGGAAAGAAAAGTGGCAAAACAATAATAGATTCTTCTGAAATCCAGAAGATCATTAGTAACTACTTTGAGAATCTGTACCCAAATAAAATGAAAAATTCAGAATAAATGGATAAATTTCTTGCTATGTGTGGACTATGAAAGCTGAACCAAGAATCCTGACTTACTCAATTTCAGTCAAATTAAAGAAGTAAATAAGAAAACTATCAACTGTGAAAAGGCTGACAGATTCACTGTCAGGTTCTACATTATTGAACATGCAGCGTCAATACTCTGCAAATTCTTTGATGACATTGAACAGGAAACAGTAGTCCAAATGTCCTTTCTGGAAGCAAGTATTTTCTTGATTCTAAAACCAGAAAGGACCTAACTATAAAAGAGAACTACAGACCAATGTCTTCCTTCAACATAGATACAAAAATCCTCAAAAAATATTGGTTAAACAAAATGCAGCATGTAAGGTATGAACACAATCAACCAGACCAGGCATTCTGATGCAAGTAGAAGATTTACTGGGGGCAGCAAGCAGGCTGCCTGTCTAGTGGAGCAAGACAGCAGTGAACAAGAAAGTACAGAGTTTTTAAGGAGTGAGGAGGGTGTTTGAGAGTTGGAACACCTGAGGGAGAGCTAATCTTGGTAGGGCTACCTGGTCTGCGAGGGACTTTCGATATTAACAAAAGAGAGTTTCTGTGGTTGCTTGCCCAGGTCAAAGTCAGGAGGAGTTGTTTTGTGGTTTTAGGCTTGGCTCTGCCTGGGGCCAAGGGGAGAGTGTTTGGGGCAGTGTGCCTGGGAAACTTTAAATCATGACCTATCACAACATATCATCAAAAAGATCATATATCAGGCTGCCCAAATAGCTCAGCAGATTAAAGTGCCTGCTTAGGCAGAGCTCAGTGGCCAGGGTTCAATCCCTGGTGTATCATGCTGGCCCCGCCCTAGAGGGCTTCCGAGAGGGCAATTGAGACTGGGCATGGTGGGGCACACCTGTAATCTCAGTGCTTGGGAGGCTGAAAACAGGAGGATCACTCTGAGTCTGATCTATGTAGTGAGACCCTGTAGACTCTGTACCAAATACATAAAGATGTACCAAATACATAAAAAAGATCGTATATTGTGAGTGTCATCTCAGGGGTGCACGAATGGCTCAACATATGCAAGTCGATAAGGTAATATACCATATAAACAGAAACAAATACAAAAATTACATGATCATCTCAACAGATGTGGAAAAAGCATTCAATAAAATCCAACATCTATTCATGGTAAAAACCCAAGGAAAATAGAAGTAGAAGGTCTTTATCTTAAGCTGATAAAAAGATACCTATGACCAACCAGCAGCCAACATCATATCATGGAGAGAAACTGAAAGCTTTCTTTCTAAATCAGGAACAAGACAAAGATACCCACTGTCACCACCCCTGTTCAGTATAGTTTTTGAAACTTTAGTTAGTACAATCAGGTATGAGAAATAAACAAAAGGAATATTAATAGGAAAGGAAAAAAGTTAAATTATCATTATTTGTAGATAATATGATCTTCTACACAGAATATCCCAAAAACTCTACCAAAAGCACCCTAGAATTCATAATAAAATTCAGTAGCATATGAGAATGCAAAGTCAACACTCAAAAATTAGCAGTTTTCCGGTATACTGATAATGAAATCAGGACAGATGAATTGTGAGAGATGAAAATCGGGAGAGGGGCCAGGGAGATAGCTCAGTGGAATAAGTGCTTGCCTGACAAGCACAAGGTGCTGAGTTCAATCACTATTACCACTACACAAATAAAAGACAAAAATTTTTAAAAAAGAAAATCAGGAGAGATGAAAGAATACCTTTCATAATGGTATCAAGTAAAATGAAATACTTACGAGTCAATGTTAACAAGGAAGTAAGAGCCCTCTACAGTGAAAACTACGGAGTATATCAAAAGGGAAGATATCTTGATCATGAATACGCAGAACCAATATACTCAGAATGATTTTTTAAGGTTTTTAAATTGACAGATGAAAATCATATATACTTACAGTGAGCAACATGAGGTTTGTAAGTATGTATACACGGTGGAGTGGCTTAAAGCGGTCTATGTAGTATATTCATTACTGTACGTACTTACTATTTACCTGTGGAGAAAACAATTAAAACTGCTTCTTTGGGAATTTTCAGATATCCAGTCTTGAGCCCCCCATATGTGCTGGCATTTCTGGATCTATGCTCTGAGAGCTCAGTTTTTGTATTTCCTCTTCTCTTTGTGCTACACTCTGGGAGTTTTTGATAGCTCATGAATATGTTCAGTCAACAGGGAAGAAAAGGAAAAAGTAGGTAGAGAACCTGCCACCATCTGCCATGTTGATTCACTCTAAGCAGCACCCAACACTTTGGACTGGATGGCCTTCTGTCTGTGTGTGGTCTCTGGGTATGCCTGTGTATTTATATGCTTTGGAGTGGATTTTCCCATGTGTGCCTCCAGAAGAGCTTCCAGGAAGGGCTGCCTAAAGATGTTATTACTGAAAATCTCAGAATTCTAAGTATGTGTACTGTGGTGAGCAAAGCCTGACTAGGTCTCAATCTTTATTCTCTTGGAAACTAAAATTGAATGTTTCCAAAAGGAAAAAGAAAAAGAAAGTCAGATAAGTGAACAAAATCATCGACATTCACTTTTGTAAATGCATTCACAGGTACAGGATTACCTGGGAAAATCATCCCAGGGAGATTTGCTGAGAGTTCTCTAAGCCCTTAGTTTTTACAACTCAAAGTGAGATGCTGTTGTACCTTCCAACACTTGGAATCCTGTTGTGTTTGAATGATGTGTTTGTGATATATGAGGGTTGATGCAGGGAAAGAATATTAACAGTATTTCAGGAGGTGTGGATGGCCCCTCCCTGCTCACCCTATGCAGATGTGTGTCACAGTTCTCTCTGTCCAGACCAGGTACACGGTGGCCAGAGACAGCGTGGTCCAGTTCTTCTTTTACCAGCCCATCAGTCATCAGTGGAGACAAACTGACTTCTTTCCTTGCACTGTGACGTGTGGAGGAGGTGAGGCACAGACTTTATTCCTGGAGAGTTTGAGCTCAGTGTTAGAAATTACATGGGCATTTTTGAAATAAACTTTAAAATGCATGTGGTCTCTGGGTTTGGTGGTGTGCACACCTGTCACCCAAGGACTCAGAGAGGCTGAGGCAAGCAGAGTGCAAATTTGAACCCAGCCTGGACAGCTTGCTACCTTCACA